>CM021539.1:14773940-14786683 GCA_010994315.2 Pisaster ochraceus | reverse complement strand
TTTCCGTGTGTTTCTGGAGAGCGAATGCGGAATGGATGTGGTACCCCTTGCACCGTTTAGAGGCAACAGATTCAATATCTTGTTTCATAATGGCGCAGGGGTGTATCATCTTCATCCGCATTTGGTTGAGTTTTTCGATCGGGTGAAGAATGAGAATGAACTGATGCGAGCTGTGTACGAAGATTTGAAAGTCGATGAGTACAAAACTGAAGTGCGAGCTTTGGGCTTAGTTGACAAGATTGTGACCGGGCCACTGTGGAAAGTGTTGAACATCAAGGAACATGTGAGCGGAATGAATGAACGATATGAGCGCATGATCAAGTGTTTTGAGATGTGGAGTGAAGATGCAGGTGAGGTCATTCATGGTGAAGTTAGGATGTTTCATGATGTGAAGGTTGAGGTGGACTCGGTGTATGATAGTTTGGTGAAACCATGTGAGAATGATGCTGCATGTAAGGAAGTCCTCCAGTGTCTGTTTGGTGTGTTTGTCAAGTTGGGGAGAAGGATGTTGGAGAGCCAGATCAGTGGTGGAATGTACGAGAAAATGGACGAGCAAATGAAGCATGACACCAGAAGTGTGCCAAGGACGAATACTGATGTGGAGCGAAACTTTGGTATGTTTGACAGAATGTTGAGGGAGAAGCCCAGAGCGACTGAGTATGCGATTGAGAGTTTGATCATGTGCCGGAGAAATCGAATGAGTGAGTGGCGAGACAAACTAAGTGAAGATGAGAAGAGCAAGATGATGAAGATGGCGCAGGAGTCTGTGAAAGAGCAAAGGAAAGAAATGTGTGGGAGGCGGACGACACGGTTTGAAGAACGGGAGAAGGCACTGCATAAGAAAAGAGAGGGTGCCGAGAAAAGAGAACAACGAGAGAGAGAGTCTATCCGGAAGATTGTACTGGATATGAATAGTGATGGGCCTTTGTGGTTGAGTGTGAACGACATGAATCAAAGCTTGTCTGGCAAGAGTGAGAAAGAGCAGGAGTACCTCCTGAAAGTCCAGATACGGTACAGGAAGAAAGTGATGAAAGATGAGCACTCAAAGGACGGACTTTTGAATATGTCAGGTGGCGGAAAGCCGCTGAGCGTTAAGCAAATGAGAGAAAATATGAGGAGAGTCCTCGGTGTTGATGTTGTAAATGATAGCGGACAATCTCCGGAAGAGGCAGGTGTGATGGATGAAGTAAATGGAAGTGATGATAAGGATAATGGAGAAGTTGTGATGAATGCAAAACGAGCAAAGAGGAGCTTCAAGGTTGACGTGCTTATTGGGCGTTTGTTGTCGCACATCACAACTGGTGACGAGTTAAAGAAAGAGTATGTGTGTGTAATAGTACGGGAAAAAATGGGGAAGTACGTGTTTAGGTACGATGGATCAAAAGGTGAACAGGAGTATACGGAGGAACAGGTGCAGCAGGATTTAGATTATGGGAATTTGAAAGAGATAGATGTAGGTGTCAAGGAGGTGCTGGGTCGTGACATCGAATACATGTGGTTGGACGACGATTCAGATGAGATGTGGTACAGAGGCCGGGTCATTGATGTGGAAGAGAATGGTCACTGTGTTGTTGCATATGAGCCAGTGGAAGGTGGCAAGAACGGCTATGATGACTGGACAAGTGAGGTTTTGGTGGAGAATTTGATTGATGATTACCGGGAGCGTAAAGTAAGATTCATTTGAAACTAGTTCAGATGTGGGAGATATTTGAATGGGATAGCTTGAAGACACATCACCCAATTGTTTTCTTAACGTTTCTGGTGAAAATTGATTGAGGTACTTTATAGCTATTTGTCCTTAAGTCAAGGAAGTTTTAAAAAAACCTCGGCCATTAGCACACACAATGTATGTAATCATTAGTTTAGGATACAAATAAATTATTGTCTGGATTGTACAATACTTTGCATTATATAATTCCGCATGTTCCAACAACCCTTCACAGTCGACTCTCGTCATGACAAGGTCGCTGGGCCTGGCCAAATTACCTCTTTATAGCAGAAATGTTGTTATAAGAGGACAGCAAAACAAAGAAACACTTTGAAGAAGAAAATGAGATTTGGGACTTCTTTATAAACAGAACCTCTTTAACAGTTCTCTTATAATGAGGGTTGACTGTATTCCAACAACCCTAGCATGTAAATCACAAGTTGTTTTTTTCTTTTTTAGAACAGTGTTGTCAAAACATAGGGGTACATGTATTGGAATATAGAGCAGCTGCCTACATTACAAATGGCCATGTACAATAAATACAACTTGCATTGTGTTGTGCGACAGATAGGGGTGCCCAAACTCGCATGTTTTTCTGTTTCAAAACGGCTCCATTTCCCAAAACAATTTTCAGGGAAAAACCATTTGAATTTGTTTTCAGTGAACAAATCAACTTTTTCTAGCCAGGTGAAGTTTGAAGCTGCAGATGAGCGCACTTGTTTACATACATTTCGTATTTAGGATGGTAAAGTTTTGAAGAAGAAAAAAAAAAAAAAAGTTTAAAAAAGGAAAAAGTTCTTTTCACTATTAATGGTTCTGTAGTTGTAAGTTTTTGTAAGTTTTATATCTTTAATTCCATTTTCTTTTGATAAATAGTTTGTTTCATGACTTTTTGCTAGCCATAGATATTAGTTTTTGTATTCTTTGAAAACTTAGTTTGTCAATTTGAACTCTTTAAAAAGTGTTTTTGTTTCCTCTATTGTTTACTTTGTTGCCAGGCAATAGTTTTCACCTCTTTATTTAGTCATGACTCAGGAATTGCCTGAGCAATATTCTGCAAACTACCACCAAACAATTGCCACCAATTTTGTTCATTCTAGTTACATAGCAATGAATATATATATATATTTTTTTTAAACCTTGATTTTCGTCATTAGTTTGGCTGCAAAACTGTTCAAAATACATGTATCAGGCATTGAACAGACTTTGTATAGACTTTTGGGTGGTTACTCTGAATCTTGAACTGTCTTGTGGTAACCGGGGATCAAAAATGTATGGTCGATCAAAAACATGTGGGCATGGTATTTTAGTTCTCTAGCTGTCAAAATCAGAAGTGAGTGTTTGGTAACAATTCTTTAAACATTCTAATGTTAGAAACTGTAAAATAAACTTGTATCTTGTTTTGATCATTTATAGGAGGTGGCGGAGGAGGTAGAGGAGGGGGAAGCTATGGTAGAGGAGGGGGAGGCGGGGGCTATGGTCAAGGAGGGGGAGGTGGGGGCTATGGTCAAGGAGGGGGCGGTGGTGGATATGGTCAAGGAGGGGGAGGTGGTGGATATGGTCAAGGAGGGGGCGGTGGTGGATATGGTCAGGGAAGCTCCAGGGGTGGCGGTGGAGGTGGTTACAACCAACAACACAATAACCCCTTTGTGTACATCAACAAAAACAGTGGAGCCTACAGTGGTTCTTATGACAATAGGCAAGGGAGGTCGGATGATGGGCGTGGTGGGGGAGGCGGAGGGAAGAAGAGTGTCAGGTTCAAAGACTCCTTCGAAACGAGCCAGAATCGCTTCGACGCTCTGGGTTCCTCGGCTGATCAGGGCGAGAGCCTCAAACCACAGGAAGTGCTGTAAGAAATCATCTTTGCATAATTACCCTCATCTTCCCGTAACATTTGATCAAGTATGAGAACCATTCAATTGCACCGGTTGTGTTTTTTGGGAGCAACTGTGCACAGAAATTTATGTGTATTGTGTAAAATTATTCACTACATAATGTACCACTGCTGAGTGAGAAAGTACAGATTTGGGTTGATCTGTTTCTTTAGTTGCAATGATCATTCAGTTAAAGGGATATGAGTGTCCTGATAATGAAAGAAGTTATGACAAAGACCAGCACAAAGAGAAGTAAGATCTTCCACTTGCATGCTGTAATATCAGATCCATTGTATGACCATCTTAATTACAGTATCCACTACTTGAATAACATGTGACAACTTTGTCAGTTCCTTAAAACATCTCAACACCATGAGGAGTGTACTGCCAAGTACGTAAAGCAAATCACTGCCTTCACAAGTACCTATTTACTCCTGGGTGAAGTGAAGCAATTATGGTTAAGTGTACGTCTTGCTCAAGGACACAATGACATGACCGGAATTCAGATCTGCACTTTTATGCCACCAGAACCAGGCATAGGTTTCATCTTTGAAAGGGCAAGGGCAGTTTTCATTTGTGTCAAAGGGCACTTCCAGTGGAAAATGTAACAAGTTGATGGGGAAACATTTGAAGTGGGGGGGGGGGGGGGGGGGGGGGGGGGGCGCCAAGCCCAAGGCAATGGAGGCACTGGCCTCTGTATAATTCCAGGCCTGTAGAAACTGAGTCTAGTGCACTAGTAGACCACTCAACCACTTTTACTTACCCAAACAATTTGTTTGGTTTGACTTTGTTGATAGAGATACAGTCAAGAATGATGTCGACGAGTGGGAGGGCAGTAAGATGTGGCCGTTTTCCAGCTACAAACCCAACAAGTCTCAGGGCTGCGTGCCTGGGTTTGAGGACATCTCACCAGAAGAGGTCCGGTTCATTGCGTACACTGCAGTGAAGGAGAATAAATTTGACCAGCACGTAAGAGCACCACTCCTGCGATTCCCACTTGAGAAAGCTTGTAAAGTCTGCACGGATCTGAAAAGAAATTATTTCGCTGTGTCAGTGGCAAAATGTTTCTCTGAAAAAAGCCTTCACATGGCATGTGTGCTTGAAATTGTACAGAGGTTGCAAAATGCTAAAACTATCACCAAGCCAATGGCTCTCACTTACATCATTTTTGCACTGAGCTTCTTTTGTGCGAGATACCTCATTACAAATAAATTGGGAAATGGTTTTGCACTGACATGGTGTAACCCTCCTACTGTCTGACCGTTTAATATCATCCACACTGCGTTTTGCATAATTGGTAATCCTGCAATTAGATGTCAGTGGTGAATGTATGTACATAGTCAACCCTCCTACTGTCTGACCATTCAATATTTTTCACTCTGGGTTCGAATGATGGATAAACTATTCCAGTCTGTAACTATGATATCATGTGGTAAATGCATTGAAACAGTACCAACATACACAGTAGGTTTTATGCGCAGTTGTGCCACCATATGCAACCTGTGCTGTTAAATGGTTTTAATTGGTGAGTCAACTCACTGGAAAATGTTTTTAAGAGGAGAAGTGTTTAGGTCAATTCACCAAACCTGGACCCACTCCGTAGTGTGGACGACTTGAGTATTTGATCTTTTCATTTTTGTGAAATTCAACATTCAAGAAAGCATCTTTTGCTGCCATCGCCGATATTTACAAGAGACAGAGAGACCAACTGAAGATCTTCTCCCAAGAAATGTCACCCCAACTGGTGAGTTCATACCAAAGTCCACAATCGTGGTCCAGCCATCATGTCTGCTCCTATCCTGATCAATATTTTCAAAATGAGGCAGGAGGGGACGTAAGAATTTAAATTTAAGCAATAAGTATTAATGGACATTGATAAAGTACTTTTATCTGTGAAGTTTGATGCTCATAGCACATTAATGTGCTTGTTGCTGGGGCAGTTAATTCATTCCTCAAACCATGCGCTGCCAAGTTTGAAGCCCATGAAGTTAAACCAGTTCCAGCAGCCATCTCTACCCTCGAAGGGTTCCATTTATTCCCGTGTGTAGAGAAGCGATAGTCAAGAATTTTGCTCAGGGACACAAACGCAGTGACTGGCAAGGCCAAGATTCAAACCCACATTCTGGTGGGTGATAAGGCCATTGGAGCTTCAGTCTGTTGCAATGGACCACTCGACACTCTACAAATATTCTAACACCCCACTTAATACAATCAAGTGGCTCAGTGATAAAATACATTTACATGAATGACAATGAAAGCAAGTTCTGTATCTTTTCTTTTAACTCTAGTTGGCCATCTTCGAAGGACGTGGTCAAATGCCACAATCCATCTTTGGGAACACCAAGTCACCCGTCATGGCTCTGTACAATCATAGGTAGGTTAAGAATGTTATTTGAAATTGACAAGGAGATTCTTTTTCTCGAACAACACGAACTTAAACTGCTGTTTCAAAAGGTAGGAATTTGACTTTTTTGTTTTTTCTTTCCCCAGCACTTCAATTGGTTCAACGAATCAAGCTTTTGGAGCCAGTGGATTTGGAACCCATTCTTCCAGCTTTGGGTCCATGTCTACATCATCCGCCTCTGGAACAGGTTTTGGTGGCAATGCCTTTGCAAGTACTTCATCTGGGGCCTTCGGTAGCGGCTTTGGAAACCAGCAGACACAAAATGCAAACAGCACAAGTACTGGACTGTTTGGGAAGCCAGCAGCACCAAGTGATACAACAGGAACGGGACTCTTTGGTAAACCTGCAACTGGACAGACGGCTGCCGCAACATTCGTTGGCAGTAGTGGGGCATTCGGTGCCAGCAGTGGGTCGGTTAATGACAGAAGCAATGCAGGCCTCTTTGGAAAGCCTGCTTCAGCTGGGAACGCTGCGTCCTCTGTGAGCGCCCAGCCAGGTTTATTTGGGAAGAACACACAGGGTGCATCAGGTGGAGCAGTGTCGGTCTACACACCTCTTGGGGATCTCACTACAGAGGAGAAAGAGCAGTTCCAGGCACATTCTTTCACATTGGGAAAGGTGCCAACAAGGCCACCACCCCAGGAATTGTGTAGATGATGACGATCTCGAGTTGAAACTGAAGTCCATACTACAAGAGTATAGTTCTCACACTAGACTGCAAATGTTAACAAATTAACGCAAAGACACTGTCAAATTGTGACATTATCTGTGTAATGGGTCAAGATATTTAGTGTCATTAAATCGACTCTTCATGATTCATATTTAAGTGAAAAATTGAAATATTACGCACTCCTAAGCTGCAAAACGTTTTCCAGTGTGGCTGACCAACCACTTGAAGTCCTTCAACTGCACTGGTTGTGTACTGTAGCCCAACTAGGGATAGAAATATATATGCATTCTCCACATGATATCGTATTGCAAGCTGGCATGGTTTATCTATCATTCAAAACCATAATTGATGTTGGTTAATGGTCAGATAGTAGGAAGGTTGACTGTGTACACTGTACAGTGTAGATCTTTATGCATTCACCATATGATGTTATACTGCATACAGGTAAAGTTTGTCTCATTTTAAACACAGTTGATGTTAATGAATGGTCGGACAATAGAAAAGTTGACTCTGTACTGTCACGACTGTGTACACTACATAAAATCACATTGCAGGTTAAAATCACATCAGTCAAAACCACTCTGGATAATACTGAATGGTCAGACAAAAGGACGGTTAACTGATGAAAATGACTGCCATGAAATTGCATCTCTCACGTCAAAAGAGCCTTTGAATGTACAACAAATCTGTAGACTACATTCAGTGTTAACCTGCTAGCAACCAATCGTTTGATCTCCTGTGGACTCTGATCATGTGTTCTGCAACTGTAGGCCATGATTTTCAAATGAGAAGCAGCGTTTGGACAGGATCTGAAAAAATTAAATAAAATAATGTTTAAATTTCTGATCAGTACGATTTGACACTTTGCATGCTGGGAATGCAATCAAGTGAGTTTTGCAGAGACACCATGTGCATAATCTCTCTTTATGAGTTGTGGTGTTTCTAAGATGAACCAATGGTTTGAAAACTACATGTTATCAAACTGCAGGTTCTTCCCAGGACCACCACCACCGTCTCAATAGGAGAGATTATGTACACGGAGCTGCCAACTCTCCTTGATTCTGCAGAAAGTTCCCTGAAAATCAACCCATCTTTCCACGTTCTGATCGACAAATTTGAAAGTCTCCCTGATATGGAAACTTCTTGTTGAATGGAATTCTGAATAATTCCTGGATTGTTCGACAAAATCTCCCAGATTGGAAGATGCAAATGTTGGCAGCTCTGTGTTCATGGTGTATCTATAAACCTCACTTGATTAAACTTGCGATGCAGGTTGGCAGAGACCCCATTTACAAAATCTCAAATGTGGGAAAATGTGGCTCCGAGGAGAACCGGAAGCTTAGCTGACATAATTGGAACAGCACGCTCCATAAGTCTCTGGGCCCGAGTTTCATTAAGCTGCTTGAGCACAAAACAGCCCAGCTCAAAACAATATTGCTAAAGACAGACAATGAGTACCAGTCAAAATACCATGTCATATGTACATTGGCAACTGGTTTCCTGCATGCTTTTCGCTTGGCAGAAAAATTGTTAAGCAATCGTCTGTTAAGAAATAGCACTCCACACTAAAATGCTAAAAACAGAAGCTCAGTATCGGGATCTCAGACAATCATGTCCAACTTCACTAACGTATGCGCGTGTGCATGTCCAAAGTTTATCTTTACTCATGTATATCGACTACACAACGAGTGCAGTTTGGCGCGTCGATGATGCGGTGATCACGTGAATGGTGGAATGCTTGACTGACAGCCGGGTATTTTTTAACAAATGTTACATCATCCGTGAGGAGTGCTATTGGGCCGAGCTGACAAACACAGCATGCAGCCCAAAACCTCAAGGTTAGATTACACAGTGTCTACACAAACCTTTATCTTATTGTACTTTCACCATACCAGGGATTATAAATTTCAGACTTGTATCTAATTTCCTATTATTATTTTATATGTCTGCCTGGTTTACAAAGATAGAGAAATCTTGCTTCCAATTTGTAGGATTTGAAACTTTGCATGGTGGAAGTATAACTAAGTAAGGCTTGCGGTAACACCATATGGAAATCTCGTCTGAGTAGTGTAGGTTCTCACTACTCAAAAGAGATTTCCACATGGTGCTACTGCAAGCCTTACTTTGCTTCTAATTTGATATACATCTTTAACTACAGAAGTTACTAAAAGATGGGAAAATGCCATCATTTCAACATACCTCCTCAAATTTGGATCCTATCTTCAGACCTGTTGGTCAGCAGTAACTCCCACCCCTGCCATACCTTTCAGGTCCTTTCCACATTTCCAAATTTACTTAGAAGAAACAAACTAAAAACACGATTTCTAAACGACATTCAGTCACTCTTGAAGCTAATACCACAATGAGCACTATTGCAAACCCATACAGTTCTAAAATCATGTTGTTATTAGTTGTCACCCAAGCTTGAGTTGAATACAGACAAATATAGTACTTGTGCATCCCATAACCAACAAGGCCAAAGGGCGAGTTGGATATGGGATGCAGACGCGCTATTATTTTTTCATTACTCCATGAGCGCGTGAGATAACAAATTTATCTCCAAACGAACATAATCATGCGCATCTTAAAATAGCGCATCAAACTGAGTTAGAACAGGGTGTGATATGGGCTGTGCAATGTAGGTCAATATCTTGTTGCTATGGATTGACCAATCAGAATCAAGGATTCAAGTTTGCCTATGATATTAGTGCATAACCTCACCCAGGCCAAATTTCATAGCTCTGCTTACCCTGGATATCTGTCCTTGCAGTCAACCATTCTGACATAAACTGCTTACTTGGTTAGCACCAAATTATTGCACTAGCTGTGTTAGCAAAGAATGCTTGGTAACGTGAAGTACACCCATGTTTGTTGACCCAGTAAATCAAGGACTTCTCTTGGTCTTCCACCTAAGTGGACTTTGTTTTTTTCTAGCAATGTCCCTGTTGGTTTTGTACACAAAACCAAACTGAGGACATTCTCGCCACGTGTCACATTGCCCAAGTTCCTTGATTTCAATGGGTAGACACGCTTGCAAATTAATCTGTCAAATTTGCTTGTGTTATGCGCATAATTTTCTGCTACCATAGGTTTTTTACTTACAGTAAGCAGAGCTATGAAATTTTGCCCTAGGCCCAATTTCATGAAGCTGTTAAGCAGAAAATTTTGCTTAGCAAATTTCCTTACTTAGCAAGAAATGAGCGAGGTACCAGTGGCAACAGTGTAAACTTTATGGAATGTTGGCTGGTAACCTGTGCTTAGCAAGTTTTTGTGCTTACAGGCTTTATGAAATTGGGCCCTGGGGTCGATTTCACAAAGATAGTCCTAACTTAGGACTAGTCCTAGGAGATATTAAAAACTTAAGGCTAGTCCTAAGTTAGGATGAGTAACTCGTCCTAACTCGAGATAAGACTAGTCTTAACTCTTTGTGATATCTACCCCAGGTCTTGTTTCAATCTGTCACTTGTTTTTTCACAGAAGTCATGGTACATACCATTTGATCGTGCCTCATGTATGACCAACAAATTATTACTAACATTGGGAACCAAGACTTTACATAAAGAATATCTTTTAAATATTTTTAAAACAATAATTAACTAGTATTTTCTCTGGAATACAAATACAGAGGTGAAATACATATTTGTTTTTATTGAAGAAATAATGACCTTTGCCGCCAGATATAAAAATTGGCCCAAGATAAATACAGTTTTTTTGGTACATAGTTTGTAATAAAATTTGAAAATACTCAGTTAAAGTTATTGACAGATATTATATATGTTCATGTACAAGTATAACCTGCCTTTTAAATACACCTTGTATGACAGCTGTTGTGTTTTTTTGCATCATGTTGGGAAGAACATGTGACACAGTAAAACTAAGCTATTAAGCTCCACCCCTTAATGCATTGACCAATCACAAACACATGGCTAAAACAAAAAACGGCGTGTGGGCGACGCTGATGGACAGTTGCTATGGTGGGTGGGGCTTAATGGACTGATGTATTCCACAGTAAACCGCACCTGCAGTTCGCTGCTAACCATAGACCATTCTCATGAAATACGTAAATGGCAAATCACGCGTGCGCACTACCGCTACTGGTTGGCAGAATGACGGAGCATAGTGCATTTTTGTATGGGGCTGTTGGTGGTGTGACATGTATGTGAATAGATACTAATTTTGCATCAGGGAAAAAAGAATATAATTTGTTGTTACCTTTATACCGATGTGTATTAAGCACTGTATACTCTCAGTACTTTCCTGAGTTCTCGGGAAGGTCATGGGTTCGAATCCAACCCGAGTGATTTGCCTGTGGATTTTTTTACAGAACTCGGGAAAGTAATGAGTATACAGTGCTTAATACACATCGGTGTAAGGGTAAAAACAAATTATATGAAATTTTGGTACATGTTTGTGCATCTGCCTAGTGCTCAACCCTATGGCGTTTGCCAACCAATAGTGTCTCTGCGCATACGTAAATGTAATTAAGCATATTTCAGGGAAGGCCTAACTACCAGCAGCCTGTAAGAAATGCATTTTTAAGAAACAGTTGTGAAGTTCTGGAATTGGCTGCCACATTTTGTGAAAATGAAGTCTCCTTACAAAAAGTTCAACCTTTGTCATTAGAATTGCCTTAAACAGTGAGATTCCTACGTACGTCAAGCAAAAGCAAATGCGAAGCAAAGTTTGTGACGCAAGGAAATTGTCTTTGCTTTTGCGATATAAACCAGGCTTTACAGTATGCCAGCTTCAAAGTCAGAAGCAGCAAAAAGCCAGAGTTTGTGGACAGTTTATACCATTAAGCCTGGTTCATACTTCATGCGAAAGCGAAGCAATTTACATGGCCCAAACACTCAGGTACGCACTGTTTTTCAAGAAGAAATTCTCTTTGCTTTTGCTTTTTACAATTACAGTATGAACTGTGCTTTACAACGTATTTCTTTAAAATAAATTATTATCATGTACTTGTCAAATAAGTATCTTAGCACGATTTTATAGAGCTGCTTAAGCAGAAAATGTTTCTGTCAAGCAAAAAACGGGCAGACTACCTGTAACAGACAGTACATGTGATTTATTATTTTGGTTGGTTACCTTATTCTGGTGAGCACAATTTTTTGTGCTTAGCTACTTTTTGTGCTTAAGCAGCTCGATGAAATCTACCCTTGGGCCAAAGTTCACAAAGCAATCTTAGCAGAAATGTGCAGGACACCATTCACAGATGGTACAATAGTGTGACATAGTAACCTTATTCTGGTAAGCATAATTGCTTTATTCTTAGCAACTTTTTGTGCTTAAGCAGAAAATAATTCACAACAATATCTGCTAAGCAAAAATTTACAAGATACCAGTCACAGATAGTACATGTGACATGATATTTTGGTCGGTTACCTTATTGTTGTAAGCACTATTTTGTTGTGCTTAAGCAGCTCTATTTAATCAGGCACTGTGCATAAAACAAAAGACAACAAAAATAAAATTACGGATAATGTTAGTGAAAATTCATAATACCTGGCTCTTTACAAACTATGATTTAATTTGTAGTTTAATTGTCATTCATTGATTGTTCTTATAATTACGGGCATTCCGTTTCTTTCTTTTATTTAGTACAACATGTTACCAAACCCAGGCTGGACCAAAAAACAGCCTGGCCCCTATGTGTATGATCAGGATACAGTGGTAATGTTCATAGTTGATTAAAAGAACAAGACATAAAAAGCAACCTCCAGCCATAATGCCAACATGTATTTTGTGCGAGACTTGATGTTTGATTTATTGTATTCCCCTTTATTATCCTTCTCATGGTTTTGCTTCATTTTCACAGATGTGGCCCTGTACCTCCAAACCACCCACTCTAAGCCCAAGGCCAGGCGTACCAATCTGATCAGAGACCAAACATGTGGGTGTGGAGTTACCATAGAGTGGAGTATTTTGATGGATTTGGTACTGTACCTCCACACCACCCACTCTTAGCCCGAGGCCAGGCACACCAATCTTATCAGAGTCCAAACATTTGGGTGTTGAGTTTCCATAGAGTGAAGTATTTTGATGGATTTGGTACTGTACCTCCAAACCACCCACTCTAAGCCTGGG
>CM021539.1:14580039-14592450 GCA_010994315.2 Pisaster ochraceus | reverse complement strand
ACACGTGTATGTGTACAACAATACATGAATGACACTATCACTGCATTGCTTGAACTGCAACTGTCACGACTGTGTACAGCAACTGAACGGAAAACAAACGTTATTTAGTTAAAAACTAACATTCAAAAGCATCTATAAACCACTGGGCAACCCCACGTTTTTGAGAGAGACGCCAAGGGCACAGCTCTCCACCACTCGCCACTGTGGAAAAGATCGTTTCGATGCCTTGACGTACGACATATCACAGGAGGAACTGTGAATCAAACGGTGAATTAATAGCACAATACATATTGACCAACTTTTGTTGATAAAAAATCCCCACCACTTGGTCAAGTATAATTGCCCAACTAAAACATCAAACCTTTCTATCCAACAATTGGTTAAAAAAAAATACCAATAAAGTTTATTAATAATTTTGACCAACAGTAAAGCAATATCATTAGACCTATAAGTTGGTCAAAATATTTACCCAACATTGTTGGGTATAAATTTGACCAACAGTTTAGTGAGTTCATATTAGACCTAACGTTGGTCAAAATGTTGGTCAAAATGTAACCGATATTTTTTGCAGTGTACAATGAAACATGTGTAAATACAGAAACACCCCCCCCCCAAAAAAAAAAAAAATGAATAAGTAAAATCAACTGTTCGAGAGAGGACTGTCTGACTTTGTGTTTCTTTTGAAACCTTTAAGATCTTGTTGACTTTCTCTTTACACATCCCGGGGTTTGGCCTGGACTCCGGGTCTGAGGGCGAGGGTGTTGGGGTCTTACCCATGTCTAAGTCAGACTGACTCGGAAACGCGTTATTTTAAAGGTGGATATATTAACTCGGCGTCAAGTTTGACACTTTTTCGGGTCAGTTTGACGACAGGTTTCAGTCGTACTGACCCGTAGATTTGTCGGGCCTCTTGCGACCTTGAATGCAGATCAATTCAAACCCGGAATTTGTTTTCTTTCTATAGTGTAGGCCTACTGCCCTCTTCTGATAGCTTTGAGCTGCGCCCAACTTCATTACAGCTCTGCTCAAGCAACCCTAAGGCCTTCTCCAAAACCCCGATTTGGTATCCGGCTTTGGCTTGGGCTTCGTCATCAAGGTTTGGAGCTGTGTACATTTTGCACGGTGTTTCCATGATCAAACGAAGCCGGGAGTAGCCGGAGCCGACGTTTGGAAAAAGGCCCTGGCTTATATACAGCTCAGATGGAATATTGTTGTCAGGTAGGAAGTTTACCCAAGTTATTATGTCCCCACCCCCTCTCAATCTCTTCCACCCTCTCTCTTTTATTACCAATTGAAGCATAGAAGCGAGTAACGAGCTTTAACGTTGACAATAATTAGCCGAGCATGTCCCAGTGGACGCTAGTGATTGAGTATGGGTTAAGTTATACTGACACTTCAGTATTAACATTGGCTCAGGAGAGCAAACAGCCGCAATGCAAGAAGGCCGTATAAATAAAGCATTACTCCATGTTAAAGGAATAATAATACGATTGGCAATGCTCGAAATAATGTAAGTAAGTGACCTATATACCTATAGTCCTATGGCGGGAAAACGACAGGCATATAACTCGGGTGGGATTTGAACCCATCCCATGACCTTTGTCATTCTAGAGTATGTCAACCCACTACAGACCTTCGAAATTGCCCAGCGGTGCCTGGTGGGTGGCCAGTTCGGATAGCATCGGATACGGCTGGGAAATAAGTACACACATCGATGTAGAGTAAAACACCAATAGTTTTCTTTATCCCAGTGGAAATTTAACATAAAACAGCCCTTGCATTGACCGCCATCGTTGATTAAACGTGCAAGAGTGAAAAGTTATCCATTGACCGAGAGAGCATAGATATAGAATATAATACCTAGATCGGACGCGCGTATAATACGCAGGTTCTGGCATGGGCGCGGCCATTGGTCACGTGAACTGGGTTAAATATTGAACGCGCACTAGATCGCGACGAGAACTCGTAGACGTTTAAACAAGTGCTTTAGTAATGCAAAACATCATCTTGGTTGGCCTTTTAAGTTCGTGAATCCCCTCCCGCCGTAATGAATTAGTCAACGAAATCGCTGTGATTAGTGTGCCTTCATAGGGGAGGAAATAATTGCAAGCTGCTCTGTAGCTGTATGTCACGGCTAAGAAAGGAGACAGGGGCCTGCATGGAAAAGTCCATCGCAAGTTGACCTATCAATAATCATGTAAGTAACTAATGTTAGCAACAGCCAGTTATACCATTGTTGTTTATGAGCTGTGTTTTAATTATTTATTAGGTTTGTTCATTTCCTTCCTTCATTGTACGGTAGTGAGTAGACCCATCAGTAACTGGGCGCTGTACTCCTTTTTCGAAATGTTTCATCTTCGGTCGCTGTACTCCTTTTCTCGAAATTGTAACATCTTCGGTCGACCGAAGATGAACAATTTCGAAAAAAAAGGAGTACAGCGCCCCAGTTACTGGGTCATGGTGAGGGTTTATTCAGCTGCACAATGTTCAGTGGTTCATGTAGCATGAAGATGTTTTTTTAACATTACACAGCCAATCAGCAGTAACATTGCTAACCCAAAAGCCTCCTGCATGTTTTCTTAATCTCAGGCGTCTAATTATTTCTCAGCACTAAGGTCGTGCTTGATGTTTTTGAAAGATGGGAGTGACGTCAACGCTAACACTCCGTCTCATGCGGCTTGCTCCGATTGATCAACGCAAATTAATTCTTGAACTTAGGGGCCCTATGGTATTTTCCTATTGTTTATTAAAATAATGGTCAGAACAATGAGCGACATTTTGAGTCAATCCCTTGTTCCGAAATATGCACGTTAAGTAAACCGCCGAGTGCCGGCCCATAGACAAGATATTGGGATGAATTGACGAAGTTACGGAAAATGAAGTATACACAATAAAATAAAACACGAGCATAATGTTATTGGTCAGTGAAGGTGGAGGTTGTCGTTGTTTAAAACCCTTAAATAAGGGAAAGGTCAAATTATTGATCATACCACGCAATGACTGAATAAGCCGTCTCCAGAGATGTCCCCACCCCAGTCATGCGTTTTCGAATCAAGAGACCTTGGCTACGACTACGGCCGCTCGAGCTGCGGCTACGGCAACGTTAAACAGTATGTCTTTACAGCATGATAGCCACATGCAGAAGCCGAGGTTACGGTTATGGCTACAGAGGTGGCGGCTACGACCGTTGCTAAGGGTGTTGCCAAAGGATGACCTATTCTTCAACGCATGATGACGCAGTGATCCAGCCGTAGCCGTAGCTGTATATGGCCGTCGAAATTCTGACGCGGCCTCAATGTCTTGTTATTGGTCTACAGTCAAATTAAACAGAACTACCTGCAAAGCCGACTGCATCTCTAAGCAATAAAACCATTGCGCTGGGTAGGTCTATACCCTGCCAATCCGTCTAAATGAATTGCCATTGTGAAACAGCGGTGTGCGAGTAAATTCAACCTGGAACTTTTACACTTCATTGAACAAATCACTAGCAATTCAAATAAATAAAAGGATGACGTCCGGTCGGTGACGCTTTGCCAATCGATACGGAAGTCTGCGGGGGAATTGTAACATACGCCGTTTCCCTCCTAATAATGCATTAATTTCTTTTTTTGTTGTTATGGCTGACCAACCTCCACCAACAATAATATTCACTGAATTGCGTCAAGCGCTTTCGACTAATAATAATGCACATAATCTGTGCAAGAGTTGATATCAAACAAATTACAACAGACTGCGTCTCACTCAGCGACGAAACTAGAAAACACTTTTAGGGGCGGGGCACAAGGGGTGCACCTTTGTTTCAAGGGGGGCACTTCTGGCCAGTTAAAACAGAAGTTACTTTTGCTTTTTTTTTGCTTTTTAACAAGTCCCTTTTCAGCATGGGAGGGAGGTAAAAACAAATGCATTCGTGAAAACATAAAAATAGCTTCATTAAAGTTAATGTGACATTTTAATAACATTTCAATACTTAAGATTCCAAATGTAGTTTGTAATTTTTTACTCTTGGCCCCTTTCTTTTAATTTTCAGTTTCTGCTCAGTAAATCTGAATTTTAGAATTTTGTGTTCATTTGTCGTAACACTCCCCTTTTCCATTCTTGTTTTTTTTTTTACATTTGACCCTGACTTACCCTTCCCACTCCTCCCCTCTCCTCTCCCGTTCCCTCATTTCCTACTTTGCCCTTTCTTCCCTTTCATTTTTGCCTTTCTCTTATGGATTTTTCCGATGCAAATTCTTGTTTAAAAAAAATCTCTTCCTAGCACTATCTTTGTTTATGTTAATTCATACTTGTGTTCTGAACGTTTTGTCTACAAATATATTTAAATTCAAACAAAAAATAGTTAGTGGCCTGATCTTTCGACCATACCAGAGTCTTACTCGATGAAGGGTCGAAACGCCAGGCCAATTTTATGGAGTCAAATTGTTGACTTCACAAAATGGCGGACGGTGTTAGTTCACAAAGTAAAAGGAAAACCACGCAATTTTGAGGCATATTTGTGTGGATCTTTACATTCTACTTTTAAAACATCTTTTCAACCATATTCATTTCAATTGATTTCATAACCAACGCTTTTCATAGCCCAAATTGCCCAATCTAAGGCAACGTGTCCATTTTAGTCGATTCCCTGTGTGTGCATGCAATGCGCATCAGTTTTAAGGCGAGACGCGTTCTGTGTAACAGTTATGGCGGACCGACCATCAACGTGCATGGGCGATAGCAACAATAGCCGCGTGTGACGTCACTAAGATAAGTCCATATTATTATTATTTCAATGAGACACATCGTATATTTCGTCGTGGCTTACAACTGCCGTTCAGCTAGAAGTTGGGAGACATTTTATTGGTTGTCTGACCGGTTCGTGCTGTACTGATTTTGTGTTCAGGGTTTCCGTTTACCGTATAAAAAGAGTTTCCTATGTTTATCGCGGCATAAAATACTGATGCATGAAAACAACCGTAAGATACCTCCATCAACGTGACACCAATTGTTTAGGTAAGTGATGAGCTTTCTGTAAAGGGTGGTGAACAATATTGGTGAGATAGAAAATACAAATGTTTACAGATTTACACATACCTCGGTGTAAAGGTGGTAAAATGTGGGCAAACTTCCCTTGGTACTTTTACAACTGCCTGAAATGCTGCGGTTTGTGAGAGAAGCTTTTGTTGTCGAGTCCGAAACTCCGATGTTTGAAAACAGTCACAATGTTGATGGGGGTTTTCACTAATTTCTTGTGAGCAACTTTACTGCTGTCACAGCACCGTTTTTATTCCTGGCACAACCTGTCCAGATATTTTATATCATTCGACAAAAAGGCATTAAATATTTAAACGCCGGGCTGCAAATACATTTACAACAATAGCGAGATTGACTCTAGTTTTCATCTCAGTGACATTTTAAACTTTCACATAACTTTGTTTTGTCGTGTTTTCCCCCTTTTCCCTCTGCCTGTCGGCCGACTTTTTTTATTACTACTTGTCAATAGCACCTCAATTTATTCATTGCCTTAATTTCATATTACCATTAATAGTAACTTTTCATCGTGCACATTATTAAATTTCCACACAATTTTTTGTATTATCATTTTTCTATTGCTGTACAAGTTTTTCTCACAGTCATTTAAGTGGCAAACTTAACTGTCGCGTTATTCCATTTTGAGCGAAATTAAAAAGCTCCTCAGTCATTAAATTTTACTAAATTAATGTGTGAGCAATTTAGTTGTTCTTGTGTGCCGATGCGATAGAGAAAAATAACCATTGAATTTAACAATCCACTCAAACAGCAATTCAAACCCGCAGCAGCCAAATACAGAAATCTCGTTGCGCCTACAAACATAAATTTTCGCGTTGCTAAAAAATAAAGAACGCCTTAATAGGCACTACAGTGTATGAGTTTAATTGAATAAACCCACATAAATTTGCAAGCCTCACTTCGAAATTCAATGGCGGTTTCATCCGAAGAAGGAAACCGCTGAATGCGTGGAAGTGACACAAGCTGCACACTGCAAAAACTGGGCTGTTAACATTGACACCGAATAGTATTGTCACACAATATATACCGAAGAGAGAATGAAAATTAACATCGTATGGTGTTAAAATAACACCAATGTAACTGTTTTGGCAGAACTTTGTGTTATTTCAACACCCTATGGTGTAAATTTTTGAGCTGTTACAACGTCCGTGGGGTCAATTTTAACACTCTGGTTTTTGCGGTGCATTTTTGCCGAAAATGACCGGGGACTACTGTATGTATTTAATGTTGATACTTTAAGCTTGCTTGCTTTTAAGTCGAGCGGTGTCCTTGAGTCACGATGGTTCTCCATGCCTTTTTCTCTCCCCTATTGCTTCCCCGATGTCTGCTGATTCTAGTCCAATGTCCATTTTAAGTATGTCGGTGTAGGTAAGTGCAGGTCTTCCACGATTCCTCCTCCCCCGTGCTTAGCGGTCCAACGAGCTCTGGACTGGCTCGTCCTTGCTCTTGGAGTAGTGGCCAGCAAAACGCATCCTTCTCTCTCTGATGTTTTGTCGAGAGCTTGGGAAGGTCTTTAAGCTTGGATATATAGACAAGCTTTTAGACCACAGTGTTTGAGTATCTTTTCCCTATCTTGACACCTTAAAAAGTTGTTTTTACGATTGTGTTTTTTGTTGTTATTGTGCTTTATGTTTATTCTTTCCGTTCAATATTTTGTTTGTTTCTTGATTTTGGTTTTGAAATCTCTGTCCCTGTGCTCCCATTTTGCTCAACTGCACCTTTCCCTCTCGAGTTTCTTTCCCATTCCATCGCGTTTACTCAACGCTATTTCTTCACTCAATCATGCAATGCAAGCCAGTTTATGAGCTGTGCAAAGCTATAGAAGTAGTTCGAATTTAAAGTTTTACGCCTTTAAGTAGCTGTTCAAATAACTTAACACCATAACTTACCATTTTATACACTCTAAAAAAAACCGGATCAAACTGACCCAGATTCAGGTTCCCATGTGGGGGGGGGGGTGTCAAGCCCATTCCTGGGTCAGACTGACCCGGGAAGTGGTAACAAAGTTGGATTTTAACTCGGCTTCTGCGTCATTTTGACCCTTTCTGGGTCATTTTGACCCTTTCTGCGTCATTTTGACCCTTTCTGGGTCATTTTGACCCTTTCTGGGTCATTTTGACACAGATTCCTGGTCATAATGACTCAGACATGGGTCAGGCCACAAGAGATCCGGAAAATTTAGAGCGTGTAATAGGTTAATCTTGTTTTTCTGTACAGAGACTAAAATGTAACTTTTTATATTTTTATTGTCAGAACTGTCTGGTAAAACATTTAATTGGTTTGTTGCAGACAGTGGAATCACAATTTTTCTCCCGCCATGGAGTTCAATTCAACTTTAAAGGAAGCAAGTTCAACCACTGTTCCAAATCCACCAAATGCAACCAGCTATAATGCAGTCAACACCTTCTTTATCGTGCTCAATTTCATCGTGGGTATTATCGGTTTGGCGGGAAACACGATCGTCTGCTCGACCGTGCTTAGGTCGAAATTCCTCCACGACATCACCCACTATCTCATCGCAAGCCTGGCCATTTCAGATTTCCTCTGTTGCCTGTTTTTCACTATAACGACCATGTTCGTGGCGGACGGCCATCCCTTCCCGGTCAACCTCACCAGCGGCTTCGCGGGTGAGTTTTACTGCCGGCTGTTCTGGAATCTCCACCTGTTCTGGTCGGCATTTTTTGCTTCAGCGTTCAATCTGGTCGTGGTGACATTCGAACGATACTTGGCCATTGTGCATCCGTTTCTCTACTCGAGGGCCTTCACGGTTCGGCGGGGGTTGATGCTCGCAGCGTCGGCGTGGACACTCGCCTTCGTTCTCGAACTGGAGTTTCCAATACGGTCTTACTACTCTGCTGAAAAAAACGACTGCGATTTCTTGGGCCTCGGACCTGCCTGGTTTGCGAAGATGATGTTTATCAAATCCTTCACGGTCAGTTTCGTCTTTCCGTTGATCTTCCTGCTGTGGGCGTACTACAAAATCATCCAAACCTTACGCGAAGGAGCGACGCACCAGGACCGGCAGGGCACCGGGCAGCAGGCGGCGGAGATGTACAAGGCAAGCCGTCGAGTTGTTCAGAGCCTCCTTATCATCACCACCCTGTTCATCCTCCTGCTGCTCCCGTCTGAGATGGGGAACGTCTTACTCCTCTTTGATGTCTCCATTGACTTCACGGGCTCTCAGATCGGTAACATCTTCAGGACAACCACGGTACTCAACTCAGTGGTGAACCCGATGATTTACGCCGTCAAGTACAGGAAATTCAGAAGGGCTATGAAAGCCACGATGTGTCCGTGTGTGAAGAACTCTGTAGGGACGGAAGATACAACAAGCACCGTCGATGCGGGATGAAACAAACTAAGACTAAGGCCTAGTGTCACAGGGACCCCCCCCCCCGGAGATTCTGTCCCCCCATATGGAAAATTAACATGGGCTGAAAGAGGCTGACTCAAAAGAGGGCGCTATATTGGGAATCTGTATCACAGACACAATAGAGAGGTTTCACTTGACGTCACTTCATTGTCTCCGCCGCCATGTTGAGTACTAAAATACCGTTCGTGTGGTGGGGAAATAGTACCCAACATGGCCGTCAAAGTGACCTTTTAAGGGGTCACGCAACCTCTCTATAATACCTATAGACAGACAATGGAAATCAACGTCTGGATACCGTAATTTTGACAGCATCCTAGCATACCCAAACCATCGCCATGGGCAAAATCCGTGCAAACGCAAGCGAAAATAACTAGATACCTTTTCTCACGTTACTACTTGTTGCCTGTTCCTCCACTTTTGATTGAACTTTTTGCCGTGAATCTTTTGTATGATAGGGGTTCCCTTAAAGTAATAATTTAAATTACAATCCGTCATCAGGTCAATATCTCCTAAAAATCCAGAAAAAAATACATGAAAACTGCAGCACTGCCTCGAGACTATGCCTAAACGTGTACAAAAAGTGTTGATGCGCCTTCACTTCCGCCCATCAGTTCTCCGTGGGGGGGGGGGGGTTGTCGGGATAGGACAGAGTCCCCGGGGATCCTGCCACACTGTAGCCAGATTGTCGGCTACGACGACTGTTAGGGCGCGGAAATCTAGCCGTAGCCGTTAGCTGTAGCCGCTAAATTGGTCACGGCCTAACTTTGTCGTCTCATTCACGTGTTTACAGCTGTGAGTTTCACGCAGACTGCTATGCCCCGACACCCCTATTGTCAAACCCTCGTAATAAACACTCTAGCGTTGGGGTATGGCTTGGGACACAAATACTCCCTGGTCAGATTTTGGAATTTGGAACGCAGGGGGCCTGACCCATTCCCACAAGTCAGACTGACACCAATTTATTATTTTGTTTTAATTGGATTAGGCCTATTACTCGGCTTTTTGCATCATTTTGACCACTCAGAGATGGGTCAGGCCCGGATCCGGGTCGTTTCTAATCGTTTTCAGAGTGTAGGGCGAGGGTCAGGTAGGATTAGTAAAACGCATTATTTAATTGTTTAAAACAATACATTGTTACAACATTGCACATTAATGTGAAATAGTTTCGATGGGGTGGGAACGTTGTGACAACGTTGCACGAACGTCGTGACAACGTTGCACGAATGACAGATCTTTAGCACGATTTTCATTTCAACCAATGTTAGAATGCACATTGGTTAATATTATGCAATGTTACCGAAAAGCTTTCTACCGTGTAACGATTAAAACACTGTACTTTGGTACTATTACAATATTTGAGGCCACAAAAACGTTGTGAAAAAGCTATATTTTGTTCTCATTTAACACTACCGTGCGGTATTTGTGTTCAGTTCAAGAGAGCACAATTTTTAAAACGTAGTAATTGCGTTGTGCTGTGGTCTCGTTGTCTCCACGTTGTACTTTGGTATTACATTAAAAAGTAATGTTTTCGGCAGTGGGTTGTCTTTTGTTGTATTTGGTACAGTTAAAACTTCATATTTAAGTTGCGGTGAGCACGTTGTCATCACGTCTATATTTTTGGTGCAAAAAGTCATGTAGTAAACATGTTGCGACAGCCATGTTGTCTCAAAAAGTTAACTACATTAACGTTGTACATTGTACTTATGTTGTGACCGTCACATTAAAGTTGTACTTCGGTTTTATCACGAGAACACGGTATCTTTGTTCCACCACGTTGTGAAATCTTTGTATTTAATCTTATTACACTATCAAATTGTAATACCTATTAATTTCATGTTGTGACCATCACGTTATAATTGTTGAATTTTAGTTTATAATGTTATCAAATCATAATGCTGACAATACCACGATTGTGATGCTCCAAACATGTCCCTCGTTTGAACTTTCAACTCATGTGAATATTCTCACCATTTACACTCATATATACATTCACATCATGATTGAAAATGAGGCGTATTCTAGCGGCTAAAACGGTATAAAGGGCCATTTAAGCCAGTCTTGCTGCACGGGAGCCAGTTTTTTTATATTATTTTTTTTAGCCAATCTAGAGCTGAAGCAAGTTTGGCAGCAGCTATAGTCTTGCTCTTAAGGGGCCGATGCGTGTTTATTGTTTATGATAATTAATTTTATCACCATCTGCCGTCACCTTTATAATAGGCAAAACTATAGGCCTAATAATCTCTCTGCTGCCACTATTTCTGAGTCATCAAAATGCTGCCCTTGTACCAGAAACTCTCCATTATTTCTTGTAATCACTTTCCATTTAAACGGAGAGATCAAAATACTAGGCCTTACCTGCCACATTTTGTGAAGTCTGTTTTTTTTCAAATTCCAGTCAGCAATAGGCCCTACATTATTTTTTAAATGTTGTTTTATAGAAAGATAGATTGGTAGAATATTGAACGGTCCGTTTAAAAAAAAATACTCTCGTATCGCAGCACAAGGCTGACTTCATTCTGAGCGGGAAAAGGGTTTGTACATTTTTACGGCAATCATCAGAGAATATCACCTGGTATAGTAGTGGTAGTGAATAAAGTGTTCATACTTTGGCATGGGATGGGGGCAATATATAGCTTAAAAGTAGGATGATACATCTATTTTTACGGTTCAGATTATGAATCTTGGGCCAAATGTTGGCTAGCAATCAAATTTTCAGCTAAAAAGCAGCTGTTGTCTTTATCAACTTGTGTTCGGCTCTTGTAGAGGCACACGATCCCGGCCGTTTTTGCGACTCGGCCGGGGCGGAGCTAAAAAAAGGGGGTTTGAGCAAAGTATGGAATCAATCATTTTTTGTGTGTGTGCTTATTATTTTAGGCCATGGACCAGTTTGACAAAATTGTGAGAGGATCACCTGGGGATCCCCCTCCCACCCCCACATCAGCCATACCCCCAAATTATAATTTAAAAGGATTACACAGAGTGGTGACAGTAAACAGCCGTTGGTTTTATCCTTTCTGTAACTATAATAATATAATGGGTGTAACTGTCATGTGAGCGGATTCAGTCATGTGAGTGGTTTCAGTCTTGTGATTGTCTAACCGCAGGTGCCCTGAACCTATGCGGTTGAAGAACCGTGCAAAAAGAGGAATACTACGGAAGCCATTTAGTGCCAACAACAAATACGTTTCCAATCCATTATTACGAATTTACGTCCGTTTAATTACGATTTTAGAATCCATTACTACGGATTTGCAATTTTGAATCCGAATAACGGATTGTGAATCTGTTATAGTGATTTGTGAATCCGTCATAATTGATGAAAAATTAGTTAAATGGCCGCTAATGGAATTTTGTCAAAAGCCTTTTAAAATGTTTTTAAAGCAAACATAAATAAACAACATGTATAAAGAAGTTTAAGTATTTATTTAATGTATTCCTGCAATATTGTTATTTAGTGGTATGTAAAACTGCAATTAATGAGAGGCTTATTCCAGCGATAAAGAAACAGTGAACAACTGGTTTACAACTTTACTAAACTCGTTGGGTTATTCAATATTCAGATTCATCGCCTTCTACTGCATGGATTAAAGACAGGAAGCACATATTATTCTTTTGTCCTGTCACTTTTTTTGAGAACAACAAACTCATTCTGTGTAGTCTAGTTCTGTCTGTCCGGTGTATGATTTCATCACGCGCCTCTACACTTTCTGCTTGATCCCATCATAGAGTGATCCCATTAACGCTTACAAATCTCCTAAAACTGTGTTCTGTCAGCAATTCTGGGACTGGTTCGGTAAGTAGTTTTGTTGTATGAAATGAAATGAAGTGCCTGTAATTGTAAAATCCATTCAGCAGTCTTCCAGTCACCAGGTCACATACTTTCTTTTGTTGTATTTGATTGTACTGCACTCATGAACACGATATTGATAGTGAAGTTAAGAAAGACATGAGAAGTGCTGGTCAAGTGGAAAGAAATGGAAAGAGAGAAAGGGGGAGGGGCGGGGGGGGGG
>CM021539.1:14352469-14376357 GCA_010994315.2 Pisaster ochraceus | reverse complement strand
GGGCACTGGTCAGGTCAATAGTTTATAAACATGTAGATACTTGTCTTTGCATGACTTATATTAACGCTCAGCCCTTTTGACTGGCTATCTTAAGGAGTAACAAACTGACAAACACAAACATGTGTGACAAAAAGTGCATGTGTGTAACAATGAACAATACTGACTGAAATAAAAACAAGATTCGTAAAGCTTTTAAATCTGGTTATGGAACAAGACAGTTTTGTCTGGAAGGCTTTTTTTGAAACAAATGAGTGTTCAAATCAGAAGACAGGAAACGAGATTTAACAAATGCAGACAAATAAATAAACAAATTAACTTGATGAAACCTTTTACCTAATTAATGTTGAAAATCAAATCGACTTTTAGTTTGTTTGACAATTTTACATGAACATAGAAATGTTAAAAAGTGTAACAATGGTGGCCCAAGTTAAAATGTTTGAACTGAATCAAATGTAAACGAAACTTTAAGGAATTATAAACTGTTAAAAACTAATGGTTATTGTAACTCCCAACACAACAAAAACCATTACCAGCATAATTTCAAAACATTAAACAAGGGGAAGGTACAACAGTGGTTTGCTGGAGAGAAACCAGTGCTAAAATTGAGCAACCACAGCCTTGGGTGTAACCACTGGCTACATCGTCAACTTTTACAGTGGGTAAAAACAATAATCTACTCATACTCATGATAAAATCAGTTCCAAATCGTGTTGTTTTTCAAAAAATATGCAATTGTAAGTTTGAAATGTTAAAACCACACATAAGTATGTAAACAGTATATGTCCTTTTAAAAAGATACTAATTTAAAAAAACTGCATTTAAACCAGAGTTGTATCTTCTCGTAACTGGATGATGATAAGTATAAATTTGTATGTGTAATATCCACACCTGAACTCTGGAAGCGTAGCAGTAGTAGAATCATGGTTGAATCATCGACTGGAGTCTACTGTTTGGCGTATCAGTACTCTTAGCTTGTTTAAAGGCTGCAAATAAAATCAACAAGAACAAGATATGACGGGAAAGTAACATCTAGCAAGACCTAGTTCCCAAACAACAAATCTACACAGCAAAGTAGATATACACATATGGTGTTACCGCAAATGGAATATACATTGAAAGTAACATCGGCAGAATAATGTCATCAGAAGTACAACAAGGCCAAATTGCCATTCACCAAGAAAAATAACTGCCAGTTTGAACCCTTAAGAGACCATAGCGGCCGAAAGTGGCTTGTACCAAAATGCCCAGAGCGGCAGAAAATAGCTGCAAGATTTGACCCAGTTATGCTCAAACAAGAGATAGGGGTCACAGAAAAGTTAATGAACCGAATTTACATTTTCCAATGTTTCCTATTGTATAATAAACAAAGAATCTACAATTCTCAAACAAACACATATACTTCTGTTTTTTAATAATTTTCCTGACTTTTTTGGTGTGAAAATAACTGTCAAAAAATTAACAAGCTCCTTTCATTTTCAGTGCATTTTATAGGTAATTTATCATTTTTTATATGATAATCTGGAGAAAGTGTAATAAAAACAACATTGTCTGCATGTAAATGGAAAAAAAAAAGTTTAGAAAACACTGAAATTATCACATTAAAGCGTATAAAAAGTAACATTTAACTTTGGATATTTCCAATCCCCAAAGTCAAGATTTCAACAAGATATCTGACATTTAGTCACAAGGGCCAGTTCTTTCGTATCTATGATGGCAATTTCACCTCTTTCAAGAATCTTTAAGGGGCTGCGTCGATGATCAAAGCATGCCTGTGGCTGAACATGGACATATGAACTCTCACCTGGTTACTGCACACGCACACACGCCCTCAGTATCATGTCTATGGAGAGCGCGCGAGTGTGCAGAAACTGGGTGAGAGTTCTTAACTCTATGAAGAGCCACACGCCTGCTTTGATCATGACGACCCAACACCTTTAAGATTCAAGCAGACCAATGAAAAACCTGCTATATCACATACCTGGACTTATCTTGTTTAATAGTCAACCTATATAAAATTGTTGAACCATGTCAGAATACCAGCTCAATTATAGTCAAATATTTTATCTTCTCTGTTTTACAACCAGCTGTGGGGCAGTTCTAAGGATCACAGTAAATTGCTTTGCTTTTGTTTTTCCAAGCCCATTTGGAAGTATTGTTGTACTGCTTTGCATTGTTGCACTGGCTAAATAAATAAAAACAAAATTGGTTTTGGTTCAGTTGATACGGTAGACAAATTCAACCACTGTGGGCTGCTTAATTTCAGACACTACAAGTTATCATTGATCAAGACTTTCGAGCATACTTCCTTTGCACCATCCAGGTTCTCCAACAGAAGCAACAGGGTTTTGAGAAACCAAGCTTGACACCACTGCAATAAAATGAATTCCAGATGGGAAATGAAAATCTATCCCTCCTGCCTGATCAGTTTTCATCATCCATTGCTTTGAATGATAAACTCTGCCAGTCGACACTTTTATATAATGTGGCAAGTGCATTTTTGTGTTTACTGTACTGTCTAGATGATAGGTGACTGCCCTGTTCCGATAACCCCTTGTTCCAAAAAACAAACTTGTGATTTACATGCTAGGGTTAGGGTTAAAACTAAGAAAACACACTAGGGGTGTTGGAACATAAGGGTGAGGGAAGGTTTCCTAACACTTTGGCGTGTCATGGCCGAGCTGTCTACTTCACCAGCCCCCAAGCTCTGGTATTTTCAGCAGCAGAGTGTGGGTTCGAATCCCAATCGTGACATTTGTTCCATTAAGTATGGCACTTTACCATAATTACTTCATGAAAAGTTGGGAAGGTAGTGCATTCTGTACTAGCCAGGCTCCGAGTGGATGAAACCCATGCCTACACCATTACAGACTGTGAAGGGTGTAACCCCGTTTCAGCCCAAGTAGGTGGCAACATGCCCCTGGTGACAAATGATTTGGGTCGACAGCCCGAATCAGTTAAGTGTAGCCCTTACCTTGAAGTGGCCATCCGGCCTTGTGATGAAAGGCAATATCTCATAAAAATTTCAATAAAATAACGAAAGGTAACCCTCGATTGTTTCTTTGAAATTACCTTGGCTAATCAGCTTTCAGGTGGAGAATCCCATTCTTTTCTCTTTCATTAATCCTCTCACTATCCCAACATCTCATCACTGAAAATCCTTAAAAATAAAAAATAATGTATGTTAGGATCTTGTTAGAATATTATCAGAAAATAACCAAGTTTGACAACTTCTTGGGGAAAAAAAACCCTAAACACTAAAAAACTGAATATGAAAATGGTGATGTTGTTCGTTTAGAAAGATGTTGGAAACCAATTACATGTATAGGACTCCGTGATCAAGTACCTTGTTAAAAATTGCGCTCATTTGTTTTGATAGCTAATATCTTTTTCCTTGATATAAAACTTTCAAAGAAGTCCTTAATCAAATTTCAGACCAATATCACAAATAACAATTTGGTGTCAAGGTACCAAATGCCAACTTATCTTGCCATCAACTCGGTCATCAATATACATGTACCTTAAAACTGACAGCATATCATTCAGTTATTTGAAATACATGTATTTGGCTTTTTGAAACTGCAATGCAGAAATCGATTAATTATTTGGGTTTTTAGTCAACTCTAAGAAACTTGAAGTCGATTTAAATATTGTTTTCCCAACTTGCAGGATTTCTTTAAATGAAAGCAGCCCAGAAAGTCATGTTGACTCTAATGGCCAGCCAAGAAGTGTGGATGTTTGTTTCACAAAAAGTACCCAAATAATTATTTACATGGAGCTGAAAATAAGAACGCCGTACTAGAGAGAATAAGGTTTTTCCCTCCCGTACTTGAAAAGGTGTCGCTACTGGTTTTTACACGAGGGAGCATCAAGTTACATGATGACATGAGCCTATCAACAGCGAAAACTTCAGTGTTTTGAAATAAAAACCCAAAAGAGCTAAATAGTAAAGTGATCGACCAAAAATGAGGACCTCTATCCCAGAGCGATAATGAGCAATTTGATTAGTCAGGATTTAAAGTAATTTACTCTCGATTGGACGATTCCCCTACAAAAGTATTAAGATACACAGAACAAGATCTCAAAAAGTGTTGGCTTACCTCAAGCTTAAGTCTGAAAAGTTACAAGTTCAAAACAAGGAGATAATTGAAAAAACCTTGTGTACCATTTTTACAAATACAATCAATTTCTAATCTAAGCCTCGACAATGTTAACATGCGGTCTTGGGTGACTCTACTTGTTCTTAAAATTACTGTTGAGTAACAGCTAATGATTTTAAAGTCTAAACCACATAAATGTGACCTGTCAAAATAACCTTTCACAAAGAACCATGTGGACTACATGTGTAGATGTTTAAGATCACCATCCCATAATTTTCAGCACAACTTACATGAGTTTGCCCCGTTACTTTTTAAGTGACTGGCCAGGGGTACAACTTAGCTTGTCATTTCACGGAGAACACTGTTTAAAAACTTATCACTACAGAAATAATTTGGAATGACTGTTTATTTATCTTCAGGAATTGACTGCAGTAAGCGAGACTCGATTGTATTCTCCCAATAGCCCATATGCATGTCCCAATGCGCATGATCGGTGCACAAAGGATTCTGGGTAAAATTGCAGTCCAAGCCAACACCGGCAACCATAATGTTGAAGCAATGCTGTACATAACCACAACATAAACTACAATATGGCGTCCATCTTGGCAGCTCGATTTACTCTTCAACTGTACATGGTTTCCCAAGATGCATTGCGGCATATTTTCAAGATGGCGCTTGAGCATATGGGCTATTAAAATAATTTGTCACGGGACATGAGCTTTAAATACAACTTCCGAACAAAAACTATGCACCAAAAAAAAAAAAAGTATTTTTTTCCTACAGATGATGTACAAGACCCATTTCCCTAAAGATCTACATTACTGACTAATTAAATTTTGAACCCGGTGCAATACTGCCATCTTGACCTTCACCATCACAAAATGAAGCAGATTCAATTCACTTCTACCAATGAATCAGCGGCAAAATGTAGACATATTTCAACTCATCTATGTCTTTTTTCCTCTTTTTTTCATTTTGCTTAGCTGGTCTTTCCCAAATATATTCCCTTGCAAAGAATGCTTCCCTAAATTAACGGCAGTTTCTATTAGAGCAGGCATAGGTTTAAATGAAGGCACAGAGGCCCTGGCTTCTGTTGCCCTTGGTCTTGGCTGCAGTGCACCTTCAAAAGTTTCCAATAGACTTCAAGATTTTCCAATGGAATTGCCCTCTCAAAGATAAAATTCTGGGCCTGTAAAAGAGCAATCAAAGATGACTTTCCTCAAGGGGTTGCCACAAAAATAATGGCTTGGAGAAAGTATGCTAGACAATTGAGACGATTCAAGGAATTTCATCAATTCTGTTTGCATTGATTTTCACAGAATGGCATCTCGTCTTCAGAGTGTAGACTTTGTTTTTACATTAAGAGTGGATTTTAAAGCCCTAGCTGTTTATTTCTGATCCAATTTCCTTTAGGAAAAGAAATAGAGTTTGACAATTCCAACTCCTACAAAGCACATCGAGTCTGCTATTACCATTAAGTGTTGTTTGTTAATCAGGAACTGGTTTTGTAATTGTGGTCGTTCTTGTCAATTACAAAGTTTATTAGACTCTAATACCAAACAGTAATACACTTATACGACAGTCTAGTCAATAAACCATACATGTATAAAACAAAGAATACTAGATTACAAATAAGGATGTTTAAACAATAAAATTAATAACAAAGCTCTTGATTAAAATGCTTAAAAATTACTTCTTTTGAGTGTGGCAAAAAGTTAAGATACATTTAATATCAAACACGTCGTTCCATTGACTTTTTGTAGACATCAAGATATATTATCCAGTGAGAACCCCTCCCCCTTAAATCCTTTTTTCCATAATTGTGTGTGAATCTGTTAATATTCTGCCAGTTATACAATGTTCCACTCTTTTAGAAAAAAAAAAGCAGAATGTAGGAAAAAATACATGAACTATAGTTTTACTGTTGAAAATCGACGAATTGAATTGTTTAAAGCGTTAAAAGTTTACACTTGATTTCTAGCTCTATAGACATTCTTAGTTTAGTTTCAATACCACATTGAGTAACTGGTGCAAAGTGCACACCTAGTTTTTTCCTTCAAAATTTGTGGGTTTTTTTTTTGGTCATAGTACAAAGGGACTGGAAGGTCATGAAATACAAACAGTCTGAGGTGTCCCGATTTCGTCCTACTGTGCAAGATGATAAATTGTAAAGTATTCCTCAAACCAAAATTTCCTTCCAGGAACCAAGAATGTCGTTTTCTTATTTCGGTAGCCACCATCAAAAACTAAATAAAGAGTGGAACAAAGAGATGTTTTACATCTGTTAAAGGCGAAAAAAGAGCTTCGGAATCGAACTATTTCCCTATGCATTCGCCATACCTTTATCTTGAGATATAAGATTCAACAGAAAAAGAAAAAACCTCTTACATTGATTCAATTAAATACTGACTCGTGATTTGAATTTTTGCTTCGAGGCACTTTCAAGCACTGTCCACAAAAAACATCCGTGTGTAAACATTATAGAAAACCTAGGACTTGTAAACTGGTATCAATGCAATGGCACATGCAGATCAATATCAAAAGGTGAGATCTCATCACCGCTGGACAATCCAAGTGATTTTGCATGAAATTTTGAGGCTTAAGTTCATTCAGGCCGGCTACATGTATTGCATCCTAAAGGCAAACGTATATGTAGAGTGACAATTTGTTACAAGATTGTTGTTTCGCGAGGCAACAACATCTAGTGAAGGGATCAAATGAGAAAGAAGCCCCCTTTTGCTTTTTTCTATGAAGTACTTTTAGTTGGAGTCTCCCTCCGGTGAATACGCTCAACTGTAGACTAGAGACGTTTGAATTGCCAATATCGGTACCAGGTTAACAGACCTAAATGAAGCTTGTAAAAGGTAACAGTATATTTATCTTAGTTACTATACAAGACGTAAAATAGCAACACAACAAAGAGCAATTTGCAGATTAGCAAAGACATTCTAACCACTTTTTTTCCCCTTTTCCTTTTTGATTTCAATTTCTTTTTCAGTTCTTTTTCAGTCACGGAAAAAATTGATTTCAAATGGAAAGTGACATTTATGGTTTTAGAAAAAATAAATTTCAAACTGTTGCCAGTGTCTGTTCCAACAGACATCTTATAAATTTATATATTCAAAAGGTTCGAAGCAAAGCTTATTAAGAAAGAAACTTAATCTCAACAGATTTTTATTCTCAAACCCTGGAGCTTTTTTACATGGTTGGTTTGAGCTCTAAGCTTTGGCCATGGCCCCCCAAAAGTCGGCGAAGCATTTTAAAACTCAAGCAAATGTCTTTTTGTAAAAGGGGAGTCAAGACTGGCTAAAGAGCCAGCCCTTATTGTTAAGTATTGGGTTTGGTTTTTATTTACAACACGTCGAGCAATCATCCAAGGATAAACGCAATCTGGATAGTCGATTCCTTGGGTTGGTTATTTCCAACTTCCTAAAAGTCTCCCTTAGATCCTTGGGGGTCACTATGACTAAACATCCTTCAGGCAACTAGTCTTTGGGGTTACAGGTCTAGAGATCAAAGGCAGCCTAGATGGACGAGACCCAAGAGACTCCTGCTGTGCATTGTACTGGATAAGAAGGGCAAAGACATTTCCTTAAAGAACTGCAACATGGTCACATAATAACAACAATGGTGTGATAGTCATAAGTGATGTGCGCACTGCTTCGGAACTTGTTAGCTGTTTTGGGGATGTCTGTCCCCTCTGCAGATTTACAATAGCTGTGAACGCAGTCTACGGTCAAAACCTAATAGTTTCCCTTAACCAGTTAACGCCGGCTGTCGTGTAAACACGCCAGGTTTTCCTTGCCTGCATGCCGGGGACAAGACTTTCATATTTTTGAGTCATATTAGATGACCTTAGCAATTGGTCGTGCAATGCTTTATTTCACCCATACAAAAGAGGACAGTTTGCTCTATTGGCTTTGCCAAGTCATTGTTATTTTGTGCCAATGGTACTCTCAAAGTGAAATGATTCTGGCAAACTAAGAGAAAATAATCCCATCAGGGTGGTAGGTGGAAAATGGAAGATCCCGGCGCTAACTGGTTAACATGAATCACAGGCAATGAAAACCCAAATAACCTCTCTTAAACGCTCTCCTAGAAGGCTTTTAAAGCACAAGTCTGCTTTATTCACAGAGTTACATTTTGCTGTCATAAGAAGTTGGCTATTGGATAAGTTTGCATCTTGTCACAAACATGTCCTCAGCAAGCCTTTCACTTAAAAAATGAAGCAAGAACGCTCTTTGATACGAGAGTCATTTTGAATAAGACTGATTTCTTGGTCAAGCAACAAGCAGTTTTCTTTTTACTGAAGTCCCCCTAAAAATGTAGTTGCTATGTGTACCTTATAGATTTCTTGTTTCAACACAACTTTAATGCAAGGCTAAAATCATTCACTTGTGAAAATCATGGCAAGATACAAAGAAAGGAGAAATTTAAGGCACCTTAACTCAATTACTTAGCCAGTGGGTTTATCCGATTCCAAACTTTTTTTAAACAGGGTAAAGAAGTCAAGAAAAAATATCAAACCTGTTCAATTGAACATTTTGTAAACATGAATGAAATAGTTTCCACATCTCCATCTTTTTGAAATGATAAGTCTCGAGTCTTGTTGGGTCAAAAATTGTTTGTTTCTTAGCAATGGCTTCATAGACCATGACTGGCAAACGGAGAATTATTACCTCTATCTGACTATCCTTAGGGAGATTTAGCAAAACGAGATCACTTATCTGATCGGGATTTGTAAATGACAACTAAACCAGTTTACCCAACGGCACTCACATCCCACTTGCAAGCAGAAGTCCATGTGAATCACGGGTAAAAATGTTTAACGCGTTAATGGCTAGGTTCTCAGAATCCTTCCAATTCCAGAATGGCCACATGTTCAGAAGTAAACTGACTGTCGCAGGGTGTTAAAAATTGGAAAGTTCTGTTTTCTGGCAGGGACATACCGGATCATCTTATAACGAAATGAATAACTAATTTTAATGAATCCTTGATAACAAAACATCATGATCCTAGCAGAATATGTTGGCGCCCTACCAGTCAACTTACCTTAGACAGCCGGCTCGATGTGGAATTTACTAGTACGGGGCACCCCTGCTGTAGCCACCACCACTACCACCCCCACTGTTGTATCCACCACTACTGCCACCACCACTACCATAGTTTGTCCGTGCCGAAGAGTAGGTATTACTGCCATTGGAGTATCCCCCACTGCTGCCACCGCCACCACTGTAGCCCCCTGAACCTAAATGAAATGTAAATTGGAAACACAATTTATATAGTTTTAAATTGTTTAAAGCTTACAATCTCTACCCCCAAAAAATGAAAAATGCTCAAAACTTTTACTGAACACATTATAAGCTTCTCAGTTACATTAACTCTAGTGTTCACTAGCTGCTTTTTGTTTACATAAAATCAACACTGCAACCTTAACAAGTCTTTCCTTAACAGCATTATAATTTGTTGAAATAATAATTTGATGGATGCATATTTTTCAGTATAAGAAAGTTGACGTGTGGTTTTATTGGTTCTTTAATACTAAGCCAGACAAACTTTGGGTGTCCATGTGCCCCAGTTGTTTGTTTTTTGTTTTACCTCATACAAAATATCACCTTCTCCATTTGGTTGGCCTGTTTAAATTTCCATATAGAACAGTCCCGTTTTAAAAACTTGGCTTCATACACAAATAAACCACATCTTGTCACTTTCTAGAATTTTTAAGACACTCCTAAACCAGTGCTTAGGAGTACTGAAAAACTGGAATACTGAAACAGTATTTACTTCCATAAGAGGAGTATTTACCGCCACCGCCACTTTTCATCGGCCCATAGCTGGAGTTGCTCTGTGTGTAGCCAGATCCAAAACTATCATAGCTACTGCCACCTGAACCGTAGGAGTCATTGTATGAAGACGCTCCGCCGCCTCCACCGTAGCTGCTGCCAGAATAGCTGCCTCCTCCACCACCACTGCCATATCTGTTGTAACCTGCGGACGGGACAAAACAATTCTTCTTATAGCTGATTGTTTTAAACTACTGAAGTGTCATGGTCAGATGATGGTCTTAGTATGCGTGAATTAATTCTTGGCCCAGATATGGAGAGTGGTAATGCGAGTTGAGATATACACAGTGTAACTTTGGGAGATGGAGTTCGAAAAATTCTGTATTGAGCAATTGTCATCACATATAAGTTTTGCCTTGAAAGGCGATATTTTCATCAATGGATTCTCGATTCGAGGATTGATAATATTAGAACTTCTTTTGCATCAGAGTCTTCGCAATCCAATGATCAGTACAAGTTCAACACTGAAGAAGAATCAACAAAGCACTGCCTACATCGACAACGCACATCAGGGAAAACAGTGAACTGTGGCATCATGGAGGCAACATTAAAAATGTGGCCCCCCACCCCCCAGCAAAAGCTCTTAATCTTTTTTAGTAGCCTTGATACAGGGCTGTGTGTCCTACAGAAATCCGAAGCCTCCACGACACTATGGAACAAATTTTTACTTGACTAAATTACATTAAAAAAAAGTAAACATGAAATTTATAAAGACATTTCTTGAGAGATTTCAAAGTATTTTTCTACAATATATTTTAGTACTAGTTACAAACAGTCAATGCTAATTAAACTCATTGTTATTTGTCTTACCTCCTCCGCCACCTCTGCCGCCGCCTTGTCTGTAGCCTCCGCCGCCGCCACCACCACTACCATATCCGCCGCCGCCGCCACCACCACCGTATCCGCCGCCACCACTGTATCCGCCGCCACCCCTGCCGAATCCACCACCACCGTATCTACCACCACCGCCGCCACCACCCCGACGGTCTCTGTCTCCTTGTGGCATGGCCTTCTTCACGTAGAACTTCTGACCATTGTACTCGTGGTCACCTTGTGCTGAGGAAGAAACATGAAAACAAATGTAAGTGAACATGAGGAGATAAACCATTAAACCATATACTGCCACAAGGAACCCTACCTTCCAGGATGGCATGGGCTACATGGATTTTGCCTATTTGGACAGCTGGTACTATGTGCAAACCCCAAGGCTCGTGTACTGTGGACTTATTCTCCAAAGTCTCCTGTGTTATGTGGCAAGAGAGCATGCAAAAACAGGATGTGCCTCAGTTCAATTTAGCAATGTAGTAATCTGATATTTTTTATTCACTTGGAAGGGAACGGAAAAATCGCAAATTAAAATGAACCATGCTGTACAGCTGCCCAGGTTTAACATTTAACAAATCCAAAGATTGGGTTTTAATTACAATTTAGGTTGTTTGTAAATTATTAACACTTTAGGAACTCAATGCCTGGAATTTCATTTGTAAGAGGCCTCTGGGCAAGGCCAATCCATGCAAAGGGCACTTCCATTGGAAAATCTTGAAGTCTATGGGAAACTTTTAAAGGGGCACCAAAGCCAAGACCAGGGCAATCGAGGCCATGGCCTCCATGACTTCTGGTTAATTCCAGAAATGATTTTAACTTAAGACCCAACTGTCATTCTCATAATAAAAGTTGGTGAAGGCACAACTTACAGACAAGATCATCAACAGCTTTAGTTTCTTCTAGCTCAACAAAGGCAAACTTCTGTCTCTCTCCAGTGTCTCTCGACATAGGGATCTTGACGCTGGTGACTGTGCCATGGCTCCCAAAGAAGTCGTGCAAATCATCCTCTGTCATCTGCGGTGGGAGGTTTCCGATGTACATCTTTTTGACAGCCCTGCCGCCAGCACCATCCTGAAAAAGAAATCACACTAACTCAATGCAAGTTCTGGCAGAACAATTTAACTATCTTTTTTTTTTAGGGGGGAGGAAACAGGCAGATTGGCGGAAGGGGAGGATACTCAGCGAACATGGAACATTTATAGGCAAAGCACATGCAATATGACAGTGTGGCAGGTGATTTCCAGAATTTTTTGGTACGTCCTTTTTTAAGCCAAAATAAGCATGTACAAGGGAAGGCCAATTTATTGAGCTGCTATCTTCTTACTCACCCTCCTTCCGCCACCACCACCGCCAAATCCGCCTTGTGATGACTGAATGAGAAAGTTAAATTATTTATTGCAACAAGTCCAAAAATCAACCAATGATCTTCCTCCAACTGCCACCTCCACAATCAATCCACCAAATAAAAACAATTGTGTGAATACTTCATCGGCTCAAGAGCAGAAAGGAGGTATATGACCATGAGTCGCACTCAGAGCAGAAAGGACTGGGTCATCCTAGGTCTTGTAAGTCCTTTCAGCTCTGAGCAGACTGGGCCTCTTTAGGCATTATAATTCCTTTCTGCTCTAAGCCAATGAACTATCATCTTTCTAATAAAAATGTAAAACTCTTCAGACAACATTTCTTAACATTTGTCTCATGAGATACAGATAGTAAACCCAACTGCAAACATTTAAGCTTATAAACCATATGTTGTATTTATGACAACTCTCATCTCGTTTTAAAACCCTGCCCATGCTCGAAGCAAAAAAAGATGCAATCGCACATTTTAAACCCTTGGGAAGAGCAATAATGGGAACCTTGATGCACCAAATAAACTGCCCACATTTTGTGTTGTTGCACGATACCACATTCCGCATGTGTCGGCATGTAATAGGCATGTTGGGGGTGGGTAACATTTCCTGAAGTACCCTGGTATTTCATACTACAGAGATTATCACATGGGGTAGAGCTTACTCCGAGCCATGTCATCAATATCAGCTTTCCGATAACAAAATTTATTGACCCGTTTCACAATGCACTGACACCAGCCTACCCTTTGTACCAATTTGTTGAGTCAAAATGTAAGCAAAGGAAGCAACTCCCAAAGAGGCACAATTGGTTGATTTTGCATTTCCCATGGTGCATGGCGTCAATGGCCCTTGAAACTAAGCAAACCAACCAATAGAAACATTTTCATTCATGACACACAACAACAAAAGAGAGCAGAGTACGCCTTCCACCATTTTCTTAATTGAATGCATGTGAAGCGAAAAATTGTTAGGTGTAATTTGTACATTTTGGGAAAAAGGCAACAGGCTTAGCCATTTATAGTCAAAATCAGGCAGGTTTAAACCAACTCCAAGAGAGATTTTTTTGGAGGGTGTCCTGAAAGGACCTCGTCCACCCCAGTTCAGCATCTTAATGTTAAGTCACATACCTCTCGTGGGACTGCTCTTTTGACTTCAACGCTGTTGCCAAACATGTCTTGTCTTCCACCGTCGTTGTTTGACAGGACGTTTTCTGTATCCTCAACTGTGGCCATGGTGACAAAGCCAAACCCCTTAGACTCTCCTGTCTTTTTTGTGATGACCACTTGGTCGACAACTTTGCCGAACTTGCAGAAGTGATTCTTTATGTCATCGTCTGATGTGTCCCTGTGGAGACCACCAAGGAACAACTTCCGCATCTTCTCCTGTATCAATAACACAAGCCACAAACGGCAATTTTGCTTTAATGTGGATATACCAGGCCTGATAACACCGAGCGCTCTCCCAACTATGAAAAATAAATATTGAGGCTGGCGGGGAGGGGGGCCATGAAAGTGCATATCCCTAAGCATTTATGGTGAGGGGTCTGGGGCCTGCCTAATAGCCTGGACAAATTGTTTATTGTACATGCTCTGTAATGTACTGAGGTGAATCCTGATTGCCACTCCCTCCTGACTTCTTCTTTGAGCAAAGGTTTTAAAGATTGCATTTGAATTCTGAAACGTATGGACTTGAAACAAAAATTGGGGAAAAAAAGGTGGCAGACGGCCTTGGAGTCGACTTCTTAAATGTGGCGGATGCCATTGAAAGCATGGTGGTGCGCCAAGCTTTCTTTACATGCTGAAAAGCACTGGGCACCTGCTTTGCGATTTCACACTAGGCCTTTTTCACATCCCTCAAATGATGCAAAGATTAAGAAATTATCTGTTGTAGTTCAGGAGATACAATTTTTGGACGTGCTGTTTAATTTGATTCACTTTTAGTGGCATTTAATAAATGATGAATGTAATCCCGACATCAGAGCCTGGGTGCCATCTACATGTATAAAGTAATGTCTAGTCCCTGTAGGACACCAGTCTCCATTGCATTGCATTGCATTGTCGTTCTGGGTTTTAAGCTTCTCTACAATGCAAATAAAATTTCACGGGAGGATTACGATCATCGCAACTAAACGGGGACCTTTACTGGACTCCACTGAGCTGTATGCAATGGTGGATTCTAACCTGGGTTAAGAAATATTGTTTTTAGAAGTTGATTGTTTTTTAAATTTTGAGTTACTTAGATTTTGTCAGAAAAAGTTTAAATTTTGAGTTACTTAGATTTTGTCAGAAAAATAACTAAGAAAAACCAAACAAACAAAACTGAAGGTGTTCAGCCTTGTTAACCCACAGAGAAGAGTGCCAGCAAAATATCAGTAACTGCCATGATGTCTTGGCTGCAAAAATATTCTATGGATTATTTCATTTGCAAGAAAATGCTTACAATTTATTTAAAATAATACAAAATAATTGCGGTTGCTTGCCCAATATAACGCAAGGGATTGATCATTTTGCTGTTGCCAGCTAAAAAAGCTAAGTTTAAGTAGTGATACTATTTTATAATATTAATAAATATCCAAGTCTGTTAGTGTTTCTTTCTTCAATTAAAATATTTTCGTACATTAGTTACTATTAGTACAATCATTTCATGACAATGGATGGATACATTCACTCAACTCAAACAAAGTCAATTCTCTTGACATATTTTATGTAATTAATTCATCAATTTATCAATCTCTCATTCAGGCTGAACACACACGTTAAAATTCCACACGATTAAGACAAAACTAAGTTGATTTGGTGGGAAAACCTTTCAAAACATGCAGGCATGGCCACGCGAAATGAATGCAAGATGCCATGCACAAACCACGCACCCAAACCATGGACCCAAACCATGGAGCCCAAACCACGCTTTCTTTTCTTTATGCGAAAGCGTTGGCTAACCCAAGCGCTTATTGTACATCAATAATACAGCGTCTTTTTTAGTTTTAGGAACACCTCTAAATAACACACACAATTCATGTCAGTTGCTAAAATATTTCCCATTTTTATTTTACATTTCTAATACTGGTAAACTAATAAAGGGTACCTTGTCAATCGTGAGAGAGTTAAAAAGCAACATTTGGTAAAAATTTAAGGAAAATACTTACGTCTGTTCTGTCACGTCCTGCCATTTTCAGTTCAGTTCCGAGAGCTTCCCTGCCAAAAGAGTGTGTGCGCCTGCGCGTGATGCTCCGGCTTTTATCACGCATTCAGCTTTTGTCAGATTTTTACGCACGTCACCTTATAATGAAAAGGAAAACAAAGCTTTCCACGCATGCGTACATTTGCCCTTCTTTGGTTGATTGACAGATTTAGATCACGTGGCGACTGCATCACGCTTTTGGCGGTAAAAAAAGTGTTTTGTTAGTTTTGGGTGTTCGTTTTCCAGGAGGGGGAACCTGAACTGGTCTGTTTGGTTGAGAGATAGAGAATGCATTGTCTCCGTAGGCCTTTTGTTATAATGTTTTTACACAGACACACAATAATTAAAAGTACATTATTGTTTGCTGGAAAAGATCAGTGGATTTATTTTAGGAGGGGTGGTAGTAGGAAGTAGTGTCGGGACGGTTCGTACCATGGAGGTAGGAACAACCATGGAGGAAGGAAAAACGTGCGTGTTTGGCCGGAATCGAGGCCGTTTGCTATACGGCCGACCGGCTGCTGGGTTATTCCATTTAAGTATTCTACATCCCCTGTTATCAACTTTTTGTCTACAGCAATCGCTACGATATTGTCTTTGCGTATTATCAGAATATAACCAATAGTTGAAATATGACCGCGAACGGGGGTAGTAACTATTGTGTTAGGCTGATGTCTTTGTTAATCTTGAAATTCAAAATGGGGTAGGCCTAAAAAGGTAATTTTTTATATTGCATATTGATTGCGGTTACCCTATAACTTGAGCTGCACACAGCATTACAGGATCACCAGTGTAAGAGAGTCGAGATCGAGGTTTTATCAGCATCGGCAGCCAAGCGAAACTCCCCCCCGTAATCCACACAAGAGGGTGCTATTGAAGGCGATCTTTGGAGAGTCAAGTTTTTTGACATCCTTTTTTAATTTCTATTACGGGTCAATGCTTACCACATACCATTCCATCTTTATGACATAGGCTTTTGGATAAAAATTACAGAAATATTTTCAGAGTATTTACCAGTGTGACCCTACTTTTAATCATAAATTACTGAAAATCACATTTAGGGAGCTTTACTGGATATGTTTTAATAATATGAGGTTGTTAAAGAAAAATTAACTAGAGCATAACCTGTAACCATAACACACCTTAGTTTACCTACCTTAAGCATTGATTCGTAGATAAAGGATGGATCATGGAGGAATGTATGGATTGACACTGGGGACCTACAAAATAATTTAATGTGACCTTTCACGGCCCAATTTCATAGTGCTATACTTACCATAAGTAGCACTCTAGGGCCTGAGCACAAAAACTAGCTAAGCAGAAAAACAATTTTGGTTACCAGAAATAGGTTACCATGCACATCCAAATATTATTTCACATGTACATGACTGGTTTCCTGCTAAGTTGCTCTTAGCAAAAACAATGTTCTGCTTATAAGCAGCTCATGAAACTGGCCCTTGATGGATATTAACCTGTTCCTGCTATTTGACATTTCTGTAATATTAATCCGATACTTTATCACACTGGGCCCTTACCAGGAAAATTAACCACACTAGGACCAATTTCCTAAGAAAAAAACAATTTTGCTTACCAGATTAAGGTCACCAACCAAACTGCCATGCCGTACGTGACTAGTGACTTGTGACTAGTTTTGTGCCAACTTCTGCTTAACAGAAATTTGCTGAGCAATTTTTCTTTCTGCTTGAAGCAGTTCTATCAAACTGACCCCAGGATTTTAGCTTTAAAAAGAACCTTTTCAGATTGAATTATCTCTTGGTACGATTGATTAGAGCAAGGATGTGATTTAAAGTAAGTCACAATTCCTGAAAAAATGCCTTGCACTCTGGGTTTCCCCTATTCTAATCCAGAACCTCCCTGTGAGATGTTACAACTCAGATTTACAGAACCTGTACATCACCAGAAATACAAAACTACAGGTTGGGACACAATGTGGACGATTTCTTCTCCCTTTGCTGACTACTTTACTTCTTTCAAGAAAATGTGAAGGGTCCAGGAGGTTTTGAGAAAAACCTGAGAAATCACACGTCTGTTAGAGACAAACCAACAAAATAAGACAAAAGAAAAATGTTGGGTCTTTTTGCATTTTAATGACATCACTCAACTAGAACGTACTAAGGAAATGTGTAATACTTACAAAATAGTTCAACAAAAACTTATTTAGAGAGCTACAAAAAAAGACAGTTTGAAAATATATCTATGCATGACTAGTACATATATAACAAAAAAAGTGTACAGTTTACTTGAACCTTTTACATAAGCTCTTTTTTTATATTCTGCTCTAAAAGGACAAAATCATTTGGCAAAATGGCAAGAGAAATTAGAGAGTTGGAAGGGTAGGCTGTCGTGTACCTATCCATTCTTTGTTGTTGATGAGTTTAGTTATTTCAAAGTGCTTTGTGAGATTGTAAAATTGTATTTTATATGGCAATATTATGTGGACTAGACTGTGCAATATAAGTTGCAGTATCGGTGATTAATGAAGTCTTTAAGTGGTTATGATGCACAAAGGTCATATGCAAATTACAGAGGTCAACAAGAAAGGACCCTTGTCAGCTTTGAGCAAAGCTAGACATTCGCTGACTGTCTGACAGTTCATGCAAAATAAAATACTTCTTGATAAGCATTTAAAAACAGACAAAGCGAAATATATGATGGTGTTGCACAAGATAGTTTGGACAAACCACCACTCAACTGCTTCAAAAAGCACACCATCATAAGGCAATTCTTTTCTTTTTTAAAGGCTGTGTTATAACAAAATATAAGTACAGTATTAAAGTGGTCATGTCACGCAAAATACTTGTTTAAATTCTAATACAACTGTACAATTTAATTACGGGAGCCCCACCTGGAATTCCAACAGCCCTCAATCAGATCAATACCGACAGCCATTATCACTGAACCCAACTTATACTCTGAATCGTCCTCAATCAGAATCAAACCCAACATCGTGTAGACACAGATGAGATTACAGTGTGCTCTACCATGAATAATGGTTGCCATCAAATTCCAACAGCACACAGCAAGCAGTGGTCCAAAGTTTTCACCATCTTTCAAATTGTACTTGTGGTACTATTTTTTAACCCCCCACCCTCCAGTAGTACTTATTAGATTGTTTGTTTGTGAGTGTGTTTGCATGGCAGCATCAAGGCGCATTAATGTAATGTTCATAGTATTTCTTCCCCAATGCCTAAATTGTTTTTTCTCATATCTGTGTTTCTTCTCTTGATTCTACTGTAGAAACATCAAGATATCAATCCATACAAAAGTAACAGGCTACACATGCTCTATGTTCCGATAATCCTATGTTCCGAGAGTACCCCCTTGTGATTTACGCACTAGGGTTAGGTTTAGGGTTGGGATTAGGAAAATACAGTAGGAGTGTCAGAACATAGGGGTAATTAAGGTAACCAAGTATTACACCCCACCTCTGAAACCCCCCCCCCCTCTTTGAACTCTTTGTCTGACACAAAGATGTTGAAAACTTTGGACTGGACCCCTGACTTCTCAACTACCAAACCAGGGGACTCTGATGGTATGCTAGGCCTAATGCACAGCACCATTGGTTTGGCTGTGTAGTACCGAGTCCATCATAATCACCAAGTGTAATGTTAGCTGTTGAATTTTGACGAATGAGGTGTTGGTCATACAGTGGGTCGACATATCATTGATACTATGTATTCAAACAATCAGTGTTTAAGTACTGCACTCAACCAGTCGCACATTTCACTTCGTCTCGTGAAAACTGCACTTCAACGAGACAACCACTTCATGATTAGCTTTGTCTTACAGAAAGAAAGCTTCCTGCATGGTTTACTTTCAGATAAAATTATCATTGCATCAAAGAACCCAAAGATGCCATCAAAAAAATGACATTCCATACAGTCCAGACCCAATTTCATCTAGCTGGTAAGCACAACAAAGTGCTTAGCACAGGAAAGTCTTTCACTGGTTCCCGGCTAATTTCATGCTTAGCAGAAATATTTGCCAAGCACTATCTTCTGCTTAAAAACAGCTCTATGAAATTGGACCCAGGTCTTAGATTGTTTGAATTCATTCACAAGGAAATAACAATGCAGGAGGCGTCATAACTCACCCAAGATCTTTTCCCCTATTGGGAACCATTGACATCCACATGTGGAGAAGAGGTTTCCAATCTGGGTTAAAATCTACCCCAGTGGGAAACTTTGGAACACTAGGTGGCAGCAGAAATACCAGACATGTTTCCGCTATTTCAGTTCTGAGGATGCACAAATATCTGGGAACAATGGACTTCCCTGGTAGATAATTTCTATAGGTAAAGCATTCGCATCTTCAGAACAATGGATGTACCTAGTATGTCTGACACGCCCTATCATCCCAAAAAGTCGCCCAGTGAGGTTAATTGGGGCAACACTGACCCTTCAAGCATTACTAATGGTGAACAATCCTTTGAGTTGGAAAATCCTTGGTTATTATCACCGTGGCAGTGTTTAGCATATAAAGTTGTGGAAGAGAAGTTACTAACAATAAAGTATCTTATTGATGACAATGAGCTGCGTTCATTTTAAAATTTAAGACAAATTCCTTATGAGACAGGATCATACTTTTCGTCCAGAGGATAGAGGACACTTATTCAACCTTTACCATGTGTTTGTCATGTGCCCAGTATTCCATAATGGTTATGAATATACAGAACCTCATTACATGAAAATGGGGCCTACCGAATCACCTCCCCAATCAGAGCAACTATTTCAGATTGTGATGATGACACCAGGTGAAATTGGGTCAATAAAGGGTGGAGCCTCAGGAACCTCTAAGGTTTTATAAGTAATTTCAGAAGAATTGCACATCTAGTGTTGTCAATCCAGTAAACAACAAGCATGACCCCATCTCTGTCTCATTCCTGTATGCTGACTAAAATGTGATGATATTCTAATGCTTATTATTACGACTTAATTTGCCGGCCCTTACTAATGAGATGAGATACAATTACGGTTATTTTTACAGTAAGCAGGCCAATTTACACACGAACGCAATTTTGTCATTGCAACAAGAATATAAGACAATGTACATGTGGCAACACATGACACTTTACATACACCCTTCAAAAAGCCTTGATTTCGCTTGTTGAATTCATATCGGTGTCTTCTCTTTCAATTAGATTCCAAAATATGAAAACAAGTATAGCTTGCAGGTACTAATGGGATCAAAGTTGTGTGTGTGTAAACTGACCTTCACCCTGTATCCTCTACGTATACAGCTATTCGTCGCCTAAAAGTGGCAGCAACTTCCATTACCATTAAAGGGGTGATACAAAACACATAAAAACCACATTACAAGTACTCTCTCAACCTTCGAGGTACTTGACTTTGGCCTAATGATGTGCACACAGCTTTACTGTACACTTGTGTAAAGAACACATAAAACACAAGTGAGTTCAGTAGCACGGTATTAATGGCGGCAGAGCTCTGCACTGAGAGAGTTGTAACAGTTTTCTTCTCTCAGGTGGATGCCATTTGCAGTCCAAATGTAGCACGACCCAACGTAGTCTAGTCTGGCACCCTGCCTATGCTCAAAATGGACTGAGAACTTGGAGAATGGCTCCTAATCGCAAGTTGTCGCGACTCACAGCTCTGAGTGGTGGTTTATGTTGCTGCCACCATGGATCTTTCGACAACGAATGCGTGTTAATACACCCATGCAAAAGATGTCATGGTCTACTGTTCTTCCATTTCAGTTCTCGAGTGGACTTTATATGGCATAATGTATAGAGGTTGCCTGCCACTCATGTTATTTAACACCCCGAAATGGAGAGGCAGTTAACATGACGAGTAGGCCAGAAGAACAGTAAGATATTCTTGTCTGTGTAAGTAGAGAATCATTTTCCCCAAATAAATTGAGATAATTCCCCGTCAAATAAGGCCAGATGGTTAAATACAATCTCTTTTCAAAACCAATATCGTATACAAATTTTACATCGACACAAAACTTGGCAATATCATTTGATATTTGAAATTATTCCTGTGTAATGGAAGTAATCCATAATAATTAATTTCTTTCATCCAATTTAATTTCTTTCAATTACATGTATACCAAACATTTCATGTTTTTTCTTTTGTAATATTTCTAAGAAAGTACACTGCAATAAAATATAGGGTTAGCAATAATGCGTCATTGAGAGAAAACACTGTTGAGTCGGGGAAAAATTCACTTTATCGTTCCAGTTCTTTCAAGTGACTTTATACAATCCTGTCACAAAGTAGCCATTTGAGTGGGTCCCTGGTTGTCCCCCACACCCCGTTGCAACTACAATGGAATCAGTCACCTTTGCGGGGTTTTGCCCTTAACGCTTTTAGGAACTACCCCCAGCAGGACCGGGTGGCTTGAAGGTTGGCTTGTCCACCAGCTCTTTCCCTAGTCCATATTATATATTGAATAGGGATCCGATGCTTTAAATATTTAACTAGCCAGCCGAACCACACTTGAATTTTGACTGGTCCTCAGGTGTTTTAACTAGCGATTCGGCAGCGAACCACCGTTACAGGGAGGCACTGCTTTGAGCCCCAGATACATGGTATTGGAAATCAAAAATGGCCACTTTAGACAAAAGGATTTGTGGAATTTCAGTTGTTTTTTGCAGGGTTTCCAAAGTTGTAGTTTTACCACTTTTGACCCCAAAATACAAAAGTGAATCTTTGGATAGAAATATTTACAATGGTTTGGAAAACATAATACATCTACAGTAGACAAGAGCAGCGAGACCAACCAAATTCCTAATGAATATTCATGATTTAATCAAAGTCTGTCAGCCAATGACAGTGTAGTTTTCATGGGCAAATTACTTATTATATAGTTGATCAAAAGTTAGTATTTATTATTTAAATTAATCACTGAATCTAAACGGGACACAAGTATTAACTTTTATTGTCTTCGCTTAAATTTCTCTTCTCTTAGCGATGAGAATACTCTTTGAGAGGAAAGAGACTTTTAAAGGAATTCAAGTGCTTTGAGAATAAAAATAGATACATATTTGAGGACATTAAGTGGCTTTTTAAAAGCCTTTTACTCTTACTGCTGATATAAAGCTGTTTTGAAGCAGGGTGTTTTAAAAAACCTCATCAGACTTCAGACAAAAATGTATTGATTGATTGGTGTGGTTTTTTTTGACGAGTTGTGATACAAGTAGATGGATGCTCTTCATTACTGAACTATGGTTGAAAGTTGAACTTACCAAGTAAGAATTTGTTTCCTGCTGATCATTGAAACACAGCCAGCTGTAAAAACGGGTTATCAATTGTAGAATATTACAACTCTCTAGCCAACAGAAATGATCCGTCTGCACAGGCAGACGCTGTTAAAAGCAAAACTCTTTGGCAAATTCAATTTGGAAGGCTTCAAGAATAAAATAATTAAGAGAAAAGAAATGTCACTGAAGCATTTAAGCACGTTTTCTTTTAAAGAGAGTGTCTAGTGAAACTCAAATCCGACTGCCTTCTTAGCTTTACAAGCATCGGCAGCCGTGTGGCATTCTTTACAAACAATTACCTGTTTTTGGATTTCCATCATAATTTTATGGCATCTCTTGCATAAGATGTTTGCCTCGTACGCCGACAGAAGGTCTCCTTTGGATCTCTAGCTGCCCAAAAGTTAACCTATGAATACTTCCAGTGGCAAACCTGACAACAACTCTACGAGTCACCAGGTGACTGAATTACTACATTGATTTGACGGACAAACATACACTAATCAAAATAAATGCTTGCAACTTTGTCTGTGTCTTTTGTTTGCAACTGGAGGTGTTCAACTGCTTAACGATTAGATTTTTCAATTACATGGAACTTTTCATTTCCATAGGAATTCCCAAATCAATGGAAGTTTCCCTGCTCGTAGGTTTTCCCATTTCCAGGACAACTTCCATTTTTATGGCAACTTCCATGAACATGGCAATTCCCATGGCAAATTTTCCTTTTTGATCTTCTATAAAAATCGAATTAAGGAAATCCATTCTACATGAACACACCGCCTTACAACTCTCCCGGATACGGCTATCTACACAGCTTCCCACACTCAACTGGCATGGTGTTCTCAACTGGGAAGGTATTCTCAACTGGGATGGTATTCGCAACTGGGATGTCATTCTCAACCAGGATAACAGTCTCCAACCAGGATGTCATACTCAGCCAGGATGGGTACTCCAGACAGTGTTCTCAATTCGGATGGTGTCATCAACTGGAGTGATATCCTCAATCTGTCCACTATCTATGGGTAGCTGAATCCATGCTATCTAACGAGCAACTCTGCATCATTTCATGAACAGAGAGCTCAATCGGGTTTACCAGCTTCATACGGGCTAGCTACCGTACCCTGACATTCTTTTCTTAGCCCACAACATTTCCAATTTCAAATTCCGTTGCTGATTTCCAACAACACATCCTACGTGCGATGTAGAACGTCCAGCAGCTCTTGCAGAGCCTACTCTTTTGTCAGCAATATGTAGAAGAGTCAACAGTGCTGAACTGTTACTGTCCACTCTCGCTTGGGTCTCTGTGTTACAGACATTTCTTTTACATAGTCGGTCTTTTTTTTTTTTTTTT
>CM021539.1:14333733-14350897 GCA_010994315.2 Pisaster ochraceus | reverse complement strand
GCTGTTAAGCAAAAAATTCTGCTTGGCAAATTTCTTTACTTAGCAAGAAATGAGTGGGGGAACAGTGGCAGCAATGTTTACTTTGTAGAATGTTGGCTGGTAACCTGATTCTGCTAAGCAAGAATTTTCTGTGCTTAGCAAGTTATTGAGCTTACAGGCTTTATGAAATTGGGCCCTGGATCTACCTGTAAGTTAAAAAAAAAAAATTAAATGTATTGATTTAGTTCGTGCATTGGTAGAGCGCCAGTACGTTTATCCGGAGGTCGTTGGTTCAAGTCCCGCTCCAGTCAATTTTTCTTTGTTCCAATCCAAATTAATTAAAAATTTACCCAGTCAGTTTCCCTTGTGGTTTATTACTTGATACACTCACTCAGTGAAATCTGGCTTTTCTTTTTCGCTCAGTTTCAACTCAAGAAATGGAATAGTCCAGATTTCACCTTGTGATAATACTCTCTTACAAGTCACTCAAATGCATCCAATACTTGTACAATATAGAACGTTCTTATATGCATAGTATTATTGTAGAGAAGTAAGTCATGGCCCAATTTCATAGAGCTGCTCAAGCACAAAAAGTAGCTAACCACAACAATACCAGGCTTGCCGGATTAAGGTTACCAGCCAAAACACCATGTAACATGTTCCATTTGTCACTGGTATCCTGCTCATTTTTGCAAAGCAGAAAATTGTTGTAGTAATATTGTCTGCCTAAACACTCCACGCCGGTATAAACAATTCTTTAATGTGCCTTTGCGACAAATTATTGTTAGGAAATTTCCAGAGCTTCAGAAGTAATTACTATTTTCCTCAAGAAGGAAATGATCAATAACTTTTTGTCTTTGCCTTCTCCTTTTTCCACGGATGTCCCCCCCCCACCCTGTATGTTTGTCTGATTCAGTCATGAACCACTTTTTCTCACTCGTCCTACCCTTGATGTTGTCCTTTGTTTCCACTCCTTGTGGTTTAACTAGCCCCTTCCTTAAACACCCACTTACCCCCCCTTTCCACTTGTGTCCCTTATCATTATTCATTTCTTGTTTTTTCTGACTGCATCCCGCTTCTCTCTTTTAACTTTTTTTTCCACTTGACTGCTTACACTAGTATACTTGTACGTTTGTGTTGTGGTCCAAAAGATTTGAAAGCAGGAAAAAAAATAATAAAGTCTCATTAACCTCATGTTACAACGGTGTAAAATGCCAAATATTTGATACCCTCACCATGGTTTCAGTGCAAATGTTGTCAAAATCCAAAAAATATTCAATGGCGTCACATTTCAAGGTGTTATCAATTATTCAACATAATAGGAAAACAGTTTCCCCAATCAGGGAGACTTTTCCCATCAGTCGTTAGACCATGGAAAGATTGCTTTTCTTTTCAGGAAACTTTCTGCAGAATCAGGGAGAGTTGCCAGCTCAGAGTCAGAGTACTAGGACATGTCTGGCCGCATGACAAGAAAACTGTCTCCTTTGAAACAATCCTGTCTCTTGCCCTCTTTGGTTATAACATGAAGTATGAAACATAGAGTCCTCAATCTGTGTCAATAAAGTTATACATGAACATTCTAATTTGTTACAAGGAATAAATCTATTCATACCTGAACAAAGTTGCAGGGAAAGCCAGTGCTAGTAACTCTTGTAGTGACCACCTCCGTAATGGCCTCCACCACCATAACCGCCCCCGCCCCCTCCGTTGTAGCCCCCGTAACCACCACTGCCCCAGTTGTTACCCCCGAAGCCACCCCCACTGTAATTGCCACTGTTGTAGCCCCCGCCGCCGCTTCCGTAGCCGTAACCCCCACCAAACCCCGACCTGGCTCCGTAGTTGCCAGCATAACCTGCACCAAGCAAACATAAAAATAACGCTATCATCCCAGGGAGAAAGTTAGAATCAGGGAGAAAGTTAGTTTCCATAATCAGGGAGAAATTTTTGAATTTGTTCCTCAGATTATGGAGAGGTTAGTTTATTTTCAAGGAACTTCCTACAGAATCTGGGAAAACTAACTCCTCTGTCAATCTTTGCAATTCATTCTTGAAGGGGCACATCAAACTTCCTTCGGTAAAGAGAAATGTAGATATCCATTTGATCTTTACAAAGGGCCAGTAAATGCCCTGGTACGGCTGGTACGGTCACATTTCTCATTCACAACTCCCTGTCCAAAACCATCCTCCAAGGAATAGTCGAGGGCAAGCGACGAAGGAAGGCCTGGTCTGACAATTTTCATGACTCGACAGTCGGAAACATTGCCGCCCTCATCATACATATCACAAAGGACGGAGAGCTGGAACAATCCCCGAAAACATATGAATCCACCATGACACCCCAACGACCAGCACAGTGGTTACAGGATAAGTGAGTGAGTGAGTAAACGATTTCCCTTGTGTGCTCAATCATCAATATTAGCTAGAAGTGTCCACGAAGCACTACAACACACATGCGCGTAAGGTTAGGGCTCCTTCCGGCTCCAAAGTTAGCCAGACACTTTACAAGAAATCTCATTTTATCATTCAAAAGCATTTTGTTTAATGACAGAAACTGATGGTTGCTGAGAGGACCTTGAGATTTGGCAAACACATGTGATGCTCAATGACAAAACCAGGCACTTCCTGCCAAAACTCAAAGATCAAAAGAACTTTTTTTTCTTTACGTGTCAATATCACAACTGATTTTTATTGTGACTTGGGTTTCGAACAAAGTAAGATTGATTCCTGGCTAGATGGCAGCTAACGGTTGTACGGCTTCAGACTGGCACCCCCAAACAAAGATATTGACTAATAGGGAGACCGCCAACATAGGGCTGGATAGCTCAGTTGGTAGAGCGCAGGTGTGTTAATTCGGAGGTCGTTGGTTCAATTTCTGCTCCAGTCAATCTTTCTTTGTTCAAACCCAAATCACCTAAAATCTACCCAGTCAGTTTCCCTTGTGGTTTATTACTTGGTATTTTTATTGGACATTATAATTTGCTCAAGAATTGCGACCTTCCAAAGAATGTCTACAAAAATCTGTTTTTTTTTTATTTTTTATAAAAAATACTTTGCTTCAAATTACATGTAGATTCTTCAAAGATACAATGTGCAGTTAGGAGAAGTTTACACATCTTTTTGATGATCTCTATTGATGTAGACTCTTTAGAAAAAGACCTTTTTTTTTCATTTCAAAAATGTGGAAATCTGCAGAACTACTTATGGAATTTTAAGCCTGCAGTATCATAACACTAGCCCCTGTGCCCAGTTTGTCCACCTACCTCTACTTGAGTTATTTCCTCCATATGACTCATTGTACCCACTGAAGCCGTACCCTAAGTTCAAACAAATGAAGGTTTGATTTTGAACAAAATGTTTAAAAATATCTCTGCTCAATTTTATAAAGTTTGTGGCAAGCCTGTTTTTGTGCTTACCTAGCAAAAAAAAAAGAAAGATTGATACTCCTAAGGCCCGAGTACTTTTCTTGTGGCGAGGTAAACCCTTAAAATAGCATTGTTCATTTAGAGCATGTTTTTGCGATTACACAGAAATTTAAAGGTGAATATTAAGGGCCATTAACTACCACCCTTAACCCTCCAATACACTGGTACCACACACCCTCCACAAAGTACCACACCTTCTAGGCTAGCATTGGGTGCATGGGTTTCTCCTGTTTGTGCGGCTGGTATTATGTGGAAACCCCATGGCTTGTGGACTTGGTCTCCTGTGGTATTTTGTGGCAAGGGTGATTTATGCAGGAGAGTACACCAATAGTGGCTTGTGTACTGTAGGCTTGGTCTCAACAGTCTCTCGTGGAATTTTGTGGTAATTGAGCTAGTTAGGCAGGAGGGTGCACTGATAGTGGCTTTAGTCCTGTGGACTTAGTCTCCTGTGGTATTGCGTGGCAAGAGCAAGTTGGGCAGGAGAGTCCACCAAAAGAGGATTGTGTACTGTGGACTTAGTCTCCACAGTCTCCGGTGGTATTTTGTGCTTAGCAACATATGTAACTGTAGCTGATTGGTCGATTCGGATACAGCCTGACCTTAATCTGACCTGCAGCCCCAAAATTCAAGCTCTTCTCTAATATTCTTCTCTAATATTGCTTTTGCCATATTAAAAAAAGAGTACCAGTCTGCATCATTGGTAACTTACCTCCATACCCATCGTATCCCCCATAGTTTCCCCCTGCTCTTCCCTGGTTCCGCCCAGAATACCCTGTCAAAACAAACAGCAAGTACAAGGTGGTATGTTTAGTCCAGGGCCCAATTTCATAGAGCTGCAGAAGCAGAAATAATTGCGAGACAATTTTCTGCTTCACAGACATGGGCACGATACCAGTCAAAAATTGTGCACGTGACATGGTATTTTGGGTTACCTTATTCTGGTAAGCATAATTTTGTTGTGCTTAGCTACTTTTGTGCTTAAGCAGCTCTATGGAACAGACACAATCGGCCACCGGAGTCACATGACTCATAGTGGGTATACAATCAAACTAAGCAAGCGACACAAAGCCTGGCTGCTTACCACCTTACGGTAGAGGCACTCAGATGGGGTGTTTCTGGCAGTGGCTGCTGAATGCGCCGCAGCACCTTGTAAACCCTTGTAAGGTGCTACATAAATTGGTCGCATGATTCAAAGAATTCAATAACCCGCTTCCGTTTGTTTAAGCGCCTTGAGTACATTTGTACCTTGTTGGTAGATACGTCCTCTATATAAGACTACATATTATTTTGAGCCATACTTGAGAGTGGTAAACTGGAGAAGCCACCAGTTGTGCTTCTTTGCAGTGTAATTTGGGCCACTGTTGGACGATTGGACGAGACAAGGTTCTGAGCCTAAGTCAATTCTTGCAGTGGCAATCTGTGGCACTGATTGATCACACATACAGTGACAGGAAAGTGTGGTGTGGGTTACTTCATTATTGTGTGCATAACATATTTTGGAGTATGTGCCTACTGACCCCTTGCAGATGCAGATTGCACCTCCGCAAAATGCGTGTCTACCATTTCCACCATTTTGGGGGTCATTTTCTTTCTGTATATTTTTGTCACCCAAAATGTGGGACAGGCTAGGAGTATGTTAAGTGTGCTGCCCATCATGCAAGGGGTCAATAGACCTTTATCCTGCTGCCTCCATCTTGGTCATAATCCCTGTATCCAAAAACAGAAATGGAAGCTAATATTCCTTGCGCAAAAAGGAACCAGACTTATTTTCCTTCCAACCTTGGTTTGGTTACCCTGATCTGAATGGGAGAAATCAAGATGACCGCACCATGATAAAGGTCTATAGGACGGTCAAAGACACTCCCTGAAATCACAGGCCTGCCTACATCTTACCTCCCTTTCCTTGTCCTCTCCCGTACCAGTTGTCGTCCTTGTTACTTCTGTCCTCTGCCTTCATACAGTAAATCGTTCTGCCCTCGATCGGATGTTTTTCCATAACTGATGAGAAAAAGAAATGTTTTGGTTTTGTTTATAATCTCCTTTGGCACTTGTAGTTTAAAAAGATATAATCTTACGGGCACAGAATGATGATGTATAATCTACAGTGTAATTGCCCCAAATTATTCACTGTCACTTTGTATGAATGTTGTAACAGCAAGGATGTTCTAGTTCGATCGGTTAAGTATTCCAGCTGGTGTACATGACCCTACAGATCTATTTATCTATCTACACTGGTACTCAGCAAAGTCCACTTGTGGATGTAAAGCTGAAGACCGCTGTTTTCCTGCTGGGACATTCAAACATATTCTATTGTGATGGAATGTTCCCGTACATGTTGTTAAGCTTCAAGGGGCTGTGTCGTCATGATCAAAGCAGGCCTGTGGCTGTACATGGAATTATGAACTCTCACCAAGTTACTGCATGTGCGCACCATCCTTCCATGTCATATCGATGGAGAGCAGGCATGCACACTAATTGGGGTGAGCGTTCATAACTCCATGTACAGCCACAGGCCTGCTTTGATCATGACGACACAGCCTCTTTACTGTAACAATCCAGCAGAATACTCTGGCGGTCCACTGTATTGTGGGCGTATATCTGCGGAAACATTCTTTCACACCTAGCATGTACCCGACTTATCAGATGCTCCTTAATGAAACGGTGATCTCTGTTGCCTTCATGTTATTCCAGGCCTAACTTGCCTAATACATCAATACAGTCAACACTGACCATCCGCCAAAATTAAGTGTCATTTTTAAACAAGGATGACACTAGTTATTATTTATTTATAAGCAATGACAACAGCATCTGTGAAGAAATACAAAAGAGAACAACTTCATAGGAGTCATAGTTTTTCTAATTTCAAACCTCTACCCTCCAAAATCTTCTTCAGGAAGTTGTCCGATCGCAGAGGATTGAGGACTGCAGGCTCGAACAACAGATGGAGTGCACATGCCGCCATTGATCACCATCTTTGATGACAAACAATGGAAAATTGCACGCGCTTTCGCACTGCGCATGCGTGCACTTTTCATCAACGATGGGGGCCAATGCAAGGGGTCTATTGTTTAAGTCCAAACATTTTGGTGTGGAGTGACATAAGAGAGGAGGACAGTGGAGGACCGAGGTCACCTGTGGGCAAGTGGCCAACGGAATAAGTGTTTTAATATATCCATGATGTTTTTTATATTGATAAAGTGGTTTCTGGTGGTTTGTTTTTGGTTTTGTTTGTTCATATTCTTTGGGAGTGGATCTAAGAAAAAGATCGGCACTCACTTGCAATCTTGTCTACTGCGTGCGTATCTTCGAGTTCGACAAAGCCGAAACCCTTGCTCTTGTTGTCAGCAGCTCTGTCTTTGATGACCTTTACCGACTTTACCGTAGCAAATTTGCTGAAGTAGTCTCGCAGCTGGTCCTCTGTGATTACTGTTCCAAGGTTTTTTACGAAGAGTTGCTTTGTTGGATCCGGCGGGATATTTGACTGTGAGGAAAGAGAGGAACAAAAATGTTTAGTTAAACGCTGTGCCACCGCTCGACATGATTTGAATAACAGTGAGGTTTTATTATTCAACTGAAAAGCGCGAGACCATTGGACTTGTCCAGTCATGAGTTTAGGCCCGACACTAAAACTACTGGCCTCAGGCCTGCGGCCCAGTGAAAATTCCGAGCCCTGAGTGGCGCAAACATAAACCCTGATGCTTGAGGACGATGCCAGAAACACTAATGTGGTCGTGTCCCAAATGAAGACTAATGGAGTGGCTATGGCTGGATTGTTGAAAACCCTTTTCTCCACTGCAACCAGCAGCCGTAGCCGTAGCCAAAGTCCCTTGATTAAGACATGGCCCATGCTTCTCGGCAATGTACCTTTGACCTTTCCATTTTGTAATTGCAAAGTGAGGTTGATGTACCCAGACCTACCATTTCAAATGATACATGCCAATGCTTGAGCAATGCTGGAGCGTGTGAGCTTGTCTACCTAAGGACTTCAACAAAAGGGGTTGGAGTGTTTCAACAGAGCGAGGACGTCCTGTCTTCACTTTCGAGTACAAGACCAATGGGGAAGTTGCTTAAATAAAACTAACTCCAAGCAATGGAAGCAGACCTGGCATTTCATCTTTGAGAGGGCATGGCCATTTTCGTTTTGCAAAGAGCAAATCAATTGGAAAACCTTAAAGTCTATGGGAAACTTCTGAAGGGGCACCAAGGCTAAGACCAGGGCAACAGAGGCCAAATTCTATGTCTTCGTTAATAATGGAATGTGATTCCACAAACGTGTACCATCTAAAAATTACTGTGTTTGGCTGACATCAAAGTAATGACCCAATTCACCTAATGCAGTCACCCAAGATAAATATTGGTTGTGGCGCTTTGAGAGGCAGATACCCCTTTGGGCTTAGACAAAATTAAGATTTTCTAGTCAGGTTTCAAGACTTACATCTTTTGGAATAGCTCTCTTAACCTCAACCTTCTTCTTGTTGATTTCGTGGGGTCCACCCTCGTTCTCATGAATGGCCAAGTCTGTCTCTTCAATGGTTGCCATAGTAACAAAGCCAAATCCTTTCGATTCTTTGTTGGAGTTGCAGATGACGACGCAATCCTTTACGGTACCGAATTCTTGAAAGTGTTCCATTAAATCCTTGACGGTCGTAGCGCGATTGAGACCCCCAAGAAATATCTTCCTGAGATTCTCAGGCTCCTGGAGAAAAGAGAGACAAAAGCAATTACAGAGATGTGATACAGGCCTTGAACTTTGCTCTTGAAGGGGCACTGCAATTTTCCTCTGGTAAGGGGCACTCGATGAGGAAAATGTAAATTTGTATTAGAACTTTTAAAAGGGCACCACAGCAAAAGCACAGGGCACCACGGCAATTGCTATGGGTGCCGTGGGTTATTTCAAGGCCTGTATCTTGCCTCTTGTTGGTCAGAATGTGTTCAATCTCAATCTCCTACAATTTGTTATGCATTTTGCTATGCATTTTGGTGGAAAGAGCTAGCTGTAGCTGGGCAGAAGGTTCATATGTCTTTCAAACTTCCTGCTAATGCAAAACAAATTTTTACATCACAGATTTGTTTTCGCGGTGAATGTTTCCCAGTAGCTGCTGCGAATGTTTCGCAGTAGTTGAGAACATCTCAACTCTTCCTAATTGTTCGTTGCAAATTGGTGATGTCAAAATCTGATCGCATTCGCATTGGCAGGATGAACTGGGCTTTAGCCTCCACAGTCTCCTGTGGAATGTTGTGGCAATTGAGCCATTTGGGCAGGAGAGTACACCAATAGAGGCTTGTGTACTGTGGACTTGGTCTCCACAGTCTCTTGTGAAATGTTGTTGGCAATTCAGCCACTTGGTCAGGCAAGGTTACAGCCAGGATTTGGAAAAGGGTTTTCAAATTTAAAACAGGGTGTCCAAAAGACACCGAGACACCCCTCATAACACTATGTGGGCAGGAGAATACGACAACTGTTCTTTGCATAGGTGTGTGGTTTGGCTGTGTGCAGTACAGGTTCCATAAAAAAAATAGCCACACTGAACAGTGTATAAAAACAAATAGCTACAATTGCAACACAATTTAAAAACAACATTTTTTTAACTGGACACCATTTGTTTACAAACAACAAGATTTGTGACATTCCATGGCCCCCCCAAAAACCCCAAAACAGAAAACAGTCACCAAATGGCATTAAAGGTGCAGACAACCAAAATGTCACCCATGACAGGACTCGAACTTAACACTGGACCCCAGATCCGAGGCCAGTAACTTTAGTGTGGGGCCAGTAAACAAATGTCAAGACAAGTCCAGCGGTCTCATGTTTTTCATTCCAACAATTATACCTTGCTGTGTAATCAAGAGATGATGTTCAAATGCTGACTTTGCGTCTAATAAATATTATTTATTAGATGCAAAGTCAGCATTTGAATCCTCCAATTCTGTTGAGAACAGAAGTATACTTTGCCCATATGACAAATGAGATCAATCTTCTTCTAGTGCTTGTTCAAACAGTTTAACTATATTAAACTGTAGTTTTCTCTTATGTTAATTCTGGTCTTGTAAAAAAAATTATAGTCCAGTAAAAATTTGCGAGCTATAAGTCCTGTGGTATTGTGGACTTTCAACCCAAATATGAGCCCTGCATGATCAATGTGATGTGATGTCTTCAACAATGTATAATTGATAAACAACTACCATACTCAAAGGCCCTTACAATGCATTAAGTACATATGTATGTTTTTAAAGCTCTAATTCTCATCCATTTAATGAGAAACTAAACCCAATTGTACATGTAGGTTTTGACAAGAAAAGGAGTCACATAGTGTGGTATTTCAGTTTCTGTTTCTAAATATCAGGAGTGTGATTCTGTAGAAAAATTAAAAATCATGAAAATTGCAGTCTCTTCTTGGTGTGGCGATAAAAAAAAATTTAAAAAAGAACTTAGAGGATCAGTGATGGCTTTAAAGATTCTTTCTTTCTTTTGAATGGAATTCCAGAAACACAAGTTTCTATATTTATAGTTTTGTTTACACCAAGTAAGTTAGGGGCCATTCGGAATAGTCAATGTTTTACCGAAACTGTTTTGTCCCATCCACCCTAAATTTCGATTGTTTAAATACTGAATGGCTCCATAATGTAATATCTGACGAAAAACAGTAATGCCTCTAATTATATATTTTAGATCATCAAAGGTCTCCAACATCAGTAGTTTTCAATGGGTTTTGTTTTGCTTAAACAAACAACTTTGTAGTTTAATCAGGAATTAAATTGACGATCTTGGCCAGCTTGGTACTTTTTCTTCTTCCTTTTTTGTTTGTTAATTTATACCTTTTTGTTTTTTGTCAACTGAATTTTGATTTTCAGTTCCTTTTAGAGACCCACTCACCCCTAATTTTAATGGAAAAAAGTTGTTTTTTTCCCCTTCTTTTTACACTGACTAAAATGCCCCCTTTTTTAATCTGTCAAACAAAAACTTTGATATTTTTCTCATGAGTGAAAAAAAAGAGGTAATTATCAACTCCAAGTCTGCAGTTTTCAGACACAAGGTAATAGCAAATGCACATTGCACTTGGACCATACCATTTGATTAACATAGCATTAACAGTAAAAACTAAAAGAGATCTATTTCATCAACAAATAAAAATATTAGGAAATGGTTCAGCATAAAAGTCATGATGGCTCGAATTAATAGGAGAGGGCGCTCTTTGGATTGCGGAACACTAAACCACTCTACTGAGATTTTCAACACCCATGATATGAATAATGGTGCAATCCAAGTGCACTGCGCATCCATCCATGTAGTGCGTACATCATGTCAGATAGTTCTAAGGATGTTAAACTAGTAAAAGTCGTAAAAATTTGTTGAAAATTTCCAATACTTTGTCGCTCTTTTGAGAGAAATCAAAGTTCTTCTGTTGTTCCCAAGCACATTAAAAAGAAGAGTTGATGGTTAATTGTCTTGTGAGTCACTCTCCATGATTGTCTTGAGTTGTTTTGATTTGTCTTGAATTCTTAGTGATTTAAGTAGGCCGATGGCGTGATAAATAAGAGCGTTTTTTGTGAATATTTAATTACGTTTGGTCCTTATGTCACTATGTCCTATGAACGATTCCAAAGAGGCGGTGGTCCTCCATGGTTTCAGTTCTCATCCAAGACCACCATGTAATTTGCATGTAATTTCTTTGTGATGTAAATATTTGTAAAACAAAAATTGGAGCGTTGGGAATTTTCAGTCAAACATTATCATTAAAAAACAAGTCGAGTCCCAACCATCCCATTGACATTGATTTGATAATCACTGCACTGGACTTATTGAATATTGAGTGCCTGATTATTTATAGTGATGTATTTTGACAGTTCTCAGAACAATTCTGTAAGAAAAATTATACTTGAATTGAGGAACAATGCAGTAGTGCTGACTGCTGCTGTACATGTACTGTTTGAGGCCCACGCACGCCGGCCATGTTGTTCTACTGCATGAGAACGCATACTGTCCAACTATGTTCGTTTACTACGCACATACGCTGCCATTCATTAACACACATGTGATCCTCATAAGGAATGGTGCACATGGCCCGCATTGCATTGTTTTGCACAGACGGGAAATAAATCTTGACACTCTTTTTTTATCCAAAAAATACACACAAATTATTCTTTAAAATACAAATGTAATCAGGCCCAAAGTGGAGCATATTTTTACAAATACCACATTAAAGTGGACCTTCCTACGCCGAAATTATCAAAAAAAATTAAGAACTTACAGTGACATCGCTACTGCTACTTTGACTCGCCATGTTGCCGATTCTTGATAGCTCACTGGTGCCCGATATGCCACTTACGTGTTAAACACATGCTCTTTTTGTGTGAACGCCGAATACCAGCGGATCATTAGTGAAAGCATGGCCGACACACACAAGAAGAGTGTTTTCCATATTTTGCAAAATTTGCTTTGTTTGTCCATTGGCTATTTTTGTGATCATGTGATAAGGACAAAGGAGGCGTGGTCTAATGGAACTATTGCTGTTCTTTTTCCCTGGGGTTAACCGTAGATCTTTTGTGAAATTCCCCTTAAAGAATTTGTTTCATGTAAAAACAATAATCACATAATAATGTCTAGTACTTGTTTTCGTTGTTCCAGATAATTTCCTTGTCCAGATCGCCTTAATTGAAAACATTTGTTTTGCCTTTAAGTTCGAACTTATCCGTTCTCAGGTATGCCGGCTAAACTTTGTTTCATATGCTCACTCCCGTACCTCCACCAACCTACAAGAAGGCTGGCTTTGGGACACTACATTTATCATCCGCAGCAACACTGAGCATCCCGTCATTTTTTTTCTCTTCTCTTTATTGGCGCTAGCTAGTCTGAACTCAAGATTGGAAAGGGATAATACATTGAAGGTGCTGTTTGTTTGAAATTTAAATGTGTAGCACCCAGCCTTGAATCGAGGCTAATCTGAGCTGAATGCATATTCCCAACTACTTGCCCTTTGAGCGCATCCTCAATGATTTGCGTAGGGCACCCATTTTTTCAAGGCGCCCGCGCACCCGCTCCCGAAAAAAACCCAACCTAATAGTTCCAGCGGGCTGAAGCTTGAAGAGTGTATTGTGCTCCAACTAATTGGAACTAAATTCGAGGTTCCCTTGTTTTATGGCATTGTTGACTTTCAAAATAATTTTTAAGAAATTGGCTTTATTTATGGTGAGCAGTGCTTTTGAAATAGAAACTGTTTTTTTATGTGCTAAAAGAAAAACAAATCGGCTCACAGATTTATGAAATTGGGCCCTGGTAGTGGCCTAAGAGGGACGTCAGTGCCCACCACCCCCATTTGGAACCCGCCATTGCATAGATCAAGGCCCAGTTTTTTAAAAAGTGCAAATGGAATCTATAATTGATTTGCCAGCAGTGCCGTTAGAAAAGAATGGTGCCTCCCCCCTTGTGCCCCCTTAAAAATTACCTTAGTTACGCCGGTGGGCACTGTGTTTAACAGACAAAATGCAATGCAGTGTATGCAGTTTACGACTGGTTGCCTGTATGGCAGACATTCAAGCTTGGGCATGATGAAATTTGGCAAAATCCCAACAAAAAAATCGGGAAGAAAAAAACCAACTGTTAGAGAAAATGATGTAAAAAAAAATGAAGTGAGCATATGAAGAAGAAGACAAATTAACAAATAAGATGAGTGATTTAAAAGTGTGACTTGAGACAAAGACTAGTTAATTACTTATGTTTCTCTCTGGTTTATTATTTATGGTCCTACAATCAACTTTTAATGGGGGGAAAAACCAACTGAATGTAATTATTAACAAAACACAAACTTACAACAGTTTACACATTAGTCTTGTTTGTTTTTTTAATAACTGATCCACCACTTAAAACTGTCAATAATAAAATATTTATAAAAACTACAGTACGGTTATATCAAGAGAGGGTTTTCTTTTCCAATTTTATAGCAAAAGTATCAATGATAGTTCCTCAATCTAATTCTTATAAAGTGGCTAAGAAAGTATCAGTCTGAAGGAGTGTTACTGGGTATATATTGCCTGATTTTAAGTGTGCATATAATTTTTAGCAAATTGTAGACATTTCTCGCAGTGCAGTGCGATGACCATCTTGTTCTTCTCTCATTCGCATCAACAAGCCCATAACAGAGACCTAGCCCATGTCTGAAATGATGGCTTCAGCAGTAGATAAGTGGCTACAGCTGAACAGCCGAAAAAGCCCTAGCCAATAGTCTCTGCCAAAGTCTCTAAATTCGGACACCTCACTAGAGCCTGGAGAAAGATGGGTTCAACTGCCGTCTAGTTCAACTGTGTCTAGCTAGTGAAACGAGAGTATGGCAATATGATGCCACATCAAACACAAGTTTGGCAAAATGGCAACGTCGTGCATTGAGCTTTCAATTTGTAAAAATTTTATTGGTCAATCTAAATGACGAATTATTTGTGTGGCAAATTACACATATGTCACATGATACTGATTTGCCATACACTCGTAAAAACACAACGTAAATTAAAGTTGTGCAATTCACATGGATAATAACTCACTCATTGATCTCTGGGTTCGATTTCTATGGTCTACATCGAGACTGGTAGTGAAATTTGTTTGCATCCTACATGGCAAAATCAGCATCTGCATTCATTTATTGTTAGTGCATGCAGGGCACTAGACGAAATATGGCTGACTGCATGATGCAGGTCTATAAACTTTTATCATGGTGTGGCCATCTTGATTGTCTCCTTGTCACACCAATGTAACCAAACCGAGGCTGGAAGGAGAAATAGTCTGGTTCCTTTCTGTACAATGAATATTAGCATTCATTAATGTAAATGAATACAAGGAACATGACCAAAATGGTGTCAGCATGACAATGGGAAATCGTGTGCCAGTGGCCTGTCATTTTGGGGGTAAAACTGAATGAAAAGATACGGTGCATGTCTCACATCAAGATTCACCATGGTGTGATAAGGACAAATGGTGGGTCAACATTGTACAAAGAAAAAAGGTCCGCAAGGATACCACACTTTCTGACCCTAAAACAATTCAAGCAAACTAGACGCACCTATGATTGGGTGCACATGATCATTTGAAAAACAACACCATGCAGCCAGTTTGAAAGCAAGCCAATGCAAGGCTTTGATGTCATGCACATTTAAATCCCATCTTTTCTTATCCGCACTGTAACAATTAATTCATCTTTACACTTTAAGGCTCAGTCCTAACAGACTTGTACATTTAAAACAAAGGCTTCCGAATTGAACTCAAACAATTTGGAGAGCTCCGACACAAAGTAAAACTGACATATGTACCTGATACAATCCAACACAATGTATCGATTTGTTGTCGAAAAGAGGTTGAGCAGAAAGTGAATGTCCTCCAAAATGTGGTTACAATTTTGGGACTCTCTACTTTTATTCTAAAGTGATTCAATTCTCAAACTGAGAACTGAAGCAAAGAAATGCCATAACAAAATAATTCAATTTAAAGCTGCTAAAAATTATCAAAGTGCACTTAATGTAAAACAAATTTTATTTCTGGTTGATTTTTGTTTCCTGAGAAATTCTCAAGAGTGTTTTGAAATAAAAATTGTGTAGACATTTGTCACTCTGCAGCCATCTAAAGCTGTCCACTATAAAAAATAAAACTGGTGTCAACTAGATGAGCAGAATCTTCATAAGAATCTGCATTGCTTCTTCAGGGAACCAGACCAAGATGAACGCCGAGTGAAGTACCTCAAGTGCAGAGGAATGTCCACTGCCTCATATTAGGTGCACAGGCCATATTTCCATTCTTTTAAAACTGCTTTAACACTATACACTACACACACTATCACACCACCACGACTAAAATGATGGACTAGGAACATTCAGTGACCACAACCTTATCCATTACGTCTGTACATGTTGTCAAATGTAAAAAGTTTTAAAGACTTAATGTGGGGGGTTTTTCCTTTTAAAGAGCTGGAGAAAAAAAATTAACCTCAGGTTTTTATCATGGTTTACAAAAAGGCAGCAAGTTTGGTAAAAAGTCCCTTCTAACACTAAATCTCAGACATCTTAAAGCATAATTTGTATCTCAAAAAGCGGGAAAAAAAGTCCAGAATTTTTTTTCATTTCATCAAATATCCACAAGAAAACTGAAAGAAATATCTTGAAGATTCCCACAGCTGACCAAGGCCCAATATTTCATAGGGCTACTTAAGCAGAAAATAATGCTTGCAAAAAATGATGCTAAGCAACAATAGACAGGATACCAGTCACAGAGGCTACATGCGAAATGGTATTTTAGCTGGTAACCTTTTCTGGTAAGCACATTTTGGTTCTGCTTAGCTAGTTTTTGTGCTTAAGCAGCTCCACGACATTGGGCCAAAGCCTCCAGATATCAGAATCAAACTCTATTCCTGAGTATATACTTGTTGTTACAAATGGGGGATGAATAACTACCAGGGTTTAGGACAATTTACCAAACTCGGCTAGAACCTGCGAACTCACTATCACCCAGAATTATTCACATCCTTGTTATCACACGGCCAAGAGAGAGGGAGAGACGAAAAAAAAAAAACCACAGCGCTCAGAATCTTCATGTCAAGGTAGAATGGCCGTCAAACTCACTGAAAATGATGCACGCTGATGCTCACCAAATGCAGTTTTAGTCTGAGAGGAAAAGACAAATGTACACAAAGTAGATTCCAATAAGTTTCGCAACTCATTCATGTATTGTAGAGTGCCATGCATTTTAAAGGTAGGGTCATAGATTGTTTTTTGTCGACATAATGCCGCTTTCAGTTAAAGGGAAAATAATAAACAAAGATACAATAAAAGTCACATGTGAACGTTTCAGCTGTGTACAGTGTCTACTTCATGAGAAAACAGCAAACAAAAATTCACATGTTATCACAAGCACATCGAATTCATCCACGTTTAGTGATGTGACAGCGGGTACCAATCGCATCATTGGTTGTAGCATTTGCAAACGAACACCGCAAAAAATTTTTTTTTTCAGACAACCCTAAAAAATGATTTATGCATGAATGGTTAGTCATATTCAAATTTACTGGGTGTAAAAATATCCAAACCATACTACTTTTAAGGGAATTCTTTCTCATAATAGTTTATACTATCATAAGCTGCAGTGCTTCTCACAAAGTCAGCAGGACTAGTCAGCTTTTCATTCTACTGGTCCATCAGCTTTTTCACTAGTCCATATCATAAAGATGATTTTCAACACTGTACTATCTAGCCAGACGACTTGTATTTTTTTTTTTACTGGTCGTCAGCTGTTTTTACTGCCCTTTGGCAGGCGGACCACTGTTTAGGGAGAACGCTGAGTGTTCTGTAGGCCCTGGGCACCAATGTTTCCTTGTCAACTGGATTATCTGGCTCTGCCTTCCCCCCCCCTCCTAAACGCATGTACATCATCAATAACTGATTTCATTTTTCAACATTTAACAAAATATCCCTGCTCTTAACCTTTATGACATAGGGTCAAAGTCATTATAAATTGAGCTCATAAATATTCATTAATACCTGATCACATGACCTAGTATGGCCTGTAACCACCTCTTCCCCTTCCACGGCTTCCATAACCTGTGCAGAAAAAAAAGGAACAAATAAGGAGTTACAGTACACACAATTGCTTCCTCGGTGCCCAACTCGCACTTTCCACAAAATACCACAGGAGACTTTAGAGACTGAGTCCACAGTACACAAGCCATTGGGTTCCCCAAATAATATCAGCTGTACAAATAGAAGAAATCCAGACACCCAATGCTAGCCAAG
>CM021539.1:14208379-14223905 GCA_010994315.2 Pisaster ochraceus | reverse complement strand
GTTGGCTCTAGGCACCAATGTTCACTATGCCCTATGCACCAGTGTTCTGTTGGCCCTAAGAACCAGTGTTCAGTAGGCCCCAGGCACCAGAGGTCTGCAGAGTGTGGGTTCGAGCCTTGGTCTTGACTTGTGTCCTCAAGCAAAATACTCAGCCATTACTGTTTCGTCCCTCGCTGGGAAGTAAAACTGTTCACAGACTGGCAGCAATTATGCACCTTGCTTCGTTACCCAAAATCATTGTCATAAAATCATTACATGGTGTAGTAAAATGAACATTACCATCGTCTATCCCCAAACCTCACCAAAATAGAGTGCATGGAGCCGTTAAACCGTCCCCATGGGCTCAGCCTGGAATTGACTGATGTAAATATTGACACGCAGAAAGGCTTTAAAGTAGAAAACAACAATTTTGTCGAACCGACTTGTCAATGCTTTAATAAGGGGTGGTACAAAATTAAAATGGAGAACTGTCACACATTTTTGTGCACGGTTCTGAAAGATAGGAGCAATATCGATTTCAATAATTGGCACAAGGATGACAACATTTCCGACGGAAATATTTGTCAGCGAGCCAGGACGATTTGCATTAGCAATGGCTTTATACACCAGGATGCTTTTGGATTTGTAAATCAGTTATCTGGTAGCAGTGGTAAGCTTGAAACAAGGCCACTAGTTCTCTTCAATCTAATGATCAAATGAAAAATCAGCCTGTACAAAACTCATGATCAGTCTTTGCTCAAGGCTCTATGTATTCATTTTGATGATCTGCGGCACAGTCAGCAATAAGGCGTCCCAGGGTTAAAAATTGTAGGGCGGCGCCCAGACAAAAACATTTTTACTACGCTCGCTCGTAAAACTGGACATTTTTAACTTAGTTTTGAAAAAGAGAAACATCCAACGAAAGAGGGCGCTAAAAGCGCCCTCATTCGGTGAAAGTTGCGCTGTGTATGCAGTTTTGTGTCACTGACAATGACGTGGAACATCTTGCATCAAGATTAACAAATACAACTTGACGGCAACCACCACATCTGTAAACCTCTCAAAAACAAAACCAATATTAATTTTTATGATGATGGTGACTTATTTTTGAAGAATTTAGAATCCCGGCAAATAGGCCTAGGTATTTTCATGAGTTCCTACCGTCGTCAGACTTGGCGAGATGTAAAGAAATATTGATCGTGTGCACGAAAGTCAACGTCAGAATGTCCTGGGTTTTTGTTGTGATCTGATTAGAGCTGTGTGCATCATCCGGTGTGCAACCTTGTACACCGAAACAACCCGAACCAGAACGATCAAATGAAGCAAACTTAAAGGGAAACTACATCATTGGTAATTGGGCAACTTTTGGAACGCTGATGGCAGCAGACTTACCAGGTAAATCAATTGTTCTCCTTAACGTGGGCATGTTCAGACTACGTCAACAATAAAACAAATTACCTGGTAAGTCTGCTGCCACCCAGCGTTCCAAAGTCGTCCATTGGTGTATTTTTCGAGAAATGATGTGGATTTGTGGGTAGGATTTTATGAAATATTGTTCACCAATCTGTTTACATTGTATGTCCGAAACTGCCGAGAAAAACGAGAGCAAACTGGTGACAGATCTTGTATTAAAGCTAGCTGCTGACCATCCCTTCAACAAGATACAAAGTTGCATTTTTCTTTAAAATGAAATAAGACCTATATAGCAAAAGGATTTCACTGTATACTTGGGACTGTCAGTCAAGTAAGCTATCTCTAAGTAAGTTGTATGTATCCTTTTTTCATGTTTGCAAAGTACCTTTAAACTATTGGAATCATTTTGTGTAAGGTGTACTCTCTGCCTAGCCTTCCTCAAGGAGTTCAAAAAAGACGGCGTAACCCCACGCGTACATGTACTGTACATGTACATGTACACTGTGCGTAATGTATCACACTGTGAGCACGACGCCCGTAAACTGTGCGTAGGTCATCCGCATACGTACACGTATACATCTCAGACAGCACGCACTGCGTGTACTTACATGCGTACGTGTATGCATGTGCACACATAGATATGGACATAATGTAGCGCGGCACAAAGGTGAAAAAGTATGAAAACAATTAATAAATGAATACAAAACTCAAACTCTTGGTCAAGGCTACCCTCTGGGTAATTCGTAGTAGGTCTATACACATCTTGGATCGATCATGGTTCGAGTCCTTACTCTATTAGTCTATAGTTTGCGTCTTCTGATCGTTTCTACACACGCTAGATGTTGTGTTTCAGACAGAGCTGAGCACAGTCGTTGGCACTTTCGTTGAGTTCAGCTAGGTCTCCGCCATTGCAGTTCTGCAATGGTTCGATGAACCAAGTGATAACACCAGAAGACAAATCAGTTAAAAACGTCTGCATCGTAAGACTACACACGTCCAGGATCAATCACTTGAGAAGCACAAACAGCTGTTCAGGTCAGGCATGGGGTCAGGGCACTGTTCGCCCTTTCCCACCCACTTGTCTTAAGCAAACCAACAAGAGGTTCCCACCACTGACCCTGGGCTTATCTGGCTTTGATTACTCCTCCAGTAACCTTACCCCCCCCCCCCCGGAACAGGTGTTACATAGGGTACCCATAACAGATCACGGATAAGATGCAGAGAAAGAAACATACGACCAATGAATCTCACCCATTTCGCCCTTTTCACACTGTATCGCTTATCCCCAATTCCCCATTGAATACAGCCCTAGGGTGGCCCCATGAGTTTTTCTTACCCATGGTTAACCGGCGCACTTTCACACTGTTTCCCTATTCCACGGGGTTCCGGTTGCACGTTTCAAGAATACCCCGGGGTTTTACCACTTACCCCTACTCTGGAGAAGGGGGTTGCTATTCCCCGGGGTAAGGCCATTTGCCGGGGTAGATCAGGGGTAAAGCGATCTAAGTGTGAAAGGACTGGCCGTTATTCCCCAGGGTTGCCCCCGGGTAATAGAGTAGTGTGAAAGTCTCCCTGCTCAAACAAGCAATAATTATAAATTTCAGTTCAAAACACATTGTTTCCATGCTCGTCCAAAAAGCAAGTCGGGAAAATTAGTCCAGTTTGTTTTTTTGCTGAAGACGAATAGATCGTATTGAGCGAAACATACACAACCACTTCGTCGTACAGAACCACCACCGTTTACATTACAAACTTTAGTTTGAAGAGTGTATATACCACGTGACGTACCTTTGATGTCACATGTTTACAAAAGAGCCACAGAGCCTGGACATCAAACCTTTGACTAGACGAAAAGGGGAAAATCCCATGACTTCTTCAGCCGTTATTTTTTATAAATCTTGAAATAATGTGGATTGTGGAATTTATGACACAACGTGAACTTTCTAAGAAAAGACGGTCATGGCGAGCCATAAATCTTCTTTAGTATTGTCAGTTTTAGAAACGTCCGGTTGCGAATTTCCTTGAAACGGACTGTTTGTTTTGCTGGGGTCTGGCAAAGTTATAGACTAGACAAGGTAGGCTGAATTATCTGCGACATCACCTGATTACAAAAGTATGGCGTCCCTGAAGGGACATTGCGTATCGCGAATAATGTGCGCATATGTATATGTGCACATTATTGTTGCGATTAATTGCATACGTGTGCGCACATATAGCTATAATATGCGACGCCTCTTCTGGGCCACTATACAAAGAGCCTCCGAGCCTGGACTTCCTGCAGTCGACAGTTTGTATTTTAAAAAGCAGCCAGATAAATTAAAGACATCGTCACATGCTATAACTGCATTGTCAGACTTGTGTCAACTTCTTTAGTACGAAGAAAAAACAAAAATGTTCAGCTGTTATTTTCATAACTCTTGGATTTATGTGGACATTATAACACAAATTCTTTCGTCCATCACTTCGACCATATAAAGCAATATGTTGCGACACTACGAAGTTCCATAAAGGAATACAATGCTGTCATAAATTCCAGGGGGTAATAAACTATTGCGATTCCCGTTGTTTTCTTCCAATATCTGTCAATAAATAAGACATTATTTTATGATTTTTCGTAACCATTTTGCAACCCCACTTTTCATTCTACCATATTAACTTATGTGGGCTATTGATTTTTTAATGACCCAACCATTTTGCAGCCGTTTTTATTCATTCAAAATTACTGTGAACAGACTGAGGGGACAAATAGTATTGCCGGGCCGGAATACGAGAAACACGTTTCGTCAATACTGCACGCACACAGAAACACGTGTCAAGGCGATGGCAAATACTGTTTATTTTTAGTGTACGGAAGTTCTTCTCAGTCTTATTCCAAAAAGCAATCGCCATGCCAAAAAAAACTGACTTTGGCATTCGGGGACTCGAAAGCACGTCCAGACACCACGAACTTGAAGGCGTTGCATCATCATAATGCAATTAAACCCAATACTTCTCCCAAACGACTCTAAACAATTTTAACTTGTCCAAATTCGACCGTGAGTTGTGTCTGTCAAAGGCTACTAAACATAATAGCGGTCAATGGCAGCAAAGACCGCACATTCAAATTACAGTCACTAAAAAACAACAAAATGGTTGTAACGTCCAGGTCTTTGGGCTCGGGGGATCGGAAAGCTACAGCTATAACACGCACGCACGGGTATGACTGAACACATCGTTCTTTACGTGACGTCACGGCTCGCGAGAAGTTCGGGCTGATGTCCGTATATTGACCTTTTTATGGGCGGGGTTAGTAGCGTTGATAGCAACCTCTTAAAAGCTTAAAAATAAAATTAAAAAACTCCGTAAATATTTTAAACTGTTTATTGATTATAAATCAAAATACCATATTTCATCACTCCCATGTTATTTATAGCGTTATTTCCGTGATCCTCTAAAGAACCAAGGACGAGCCTATAGAGAGCTTTAATAATGGTCGAGAACTTCATAGGTCGACCTAGTCAATGTTCAAAGAAGCTATAGAATTGCAGCCACAATGTGTTTTTCTTGACTAAACTGTACTCGTGAACACACAATTAGAGAGGCACTTGGAACTAATACTAGCTTTAATCTCGATAACTTCGTAGGTCGGCTTAGTCTTTGTTCCAAGACGCTCCGTTTTGTAGTTAAAAATAGCAGTGATTGTACTCAGGACTACACAATTGGAGCTTTAATCTCGATAACTTCATAGGTCGACTACGATAGATACAGTCGATCTCAAGGGATCCAAGGTTAGGCCGTGTCCGAAACGGCGACTTCGGCTACAGCTACAGCTAGATCAGCGCGTCTGCCAGTGTTGAAGAATAGGCAGACGTGCGCGATCCAGCCGTAGCTGTAGCCAAAGTCGCCGTTTCGGACACGGCCTTAGATTGAAGGTCAGGTGAAGAAGACTTGTGTTTTAAAGGTGAATGCTGCTCTATGTAATGAACCAACTCGTACATTGTGATATAAGCGTGATATCATATGCACATGGATGTATCGCTTTTACAGCGCTGGGGGAAAAAACGCACACAGCTACACTTGGGCCACTGATGCATGGCAAGGACATGGCTAGACTGGGCCCCAGTTAGGATGAAGACAGCCACTGGTCTTAGAGGCCCAGTGATTTCAATGGATAACATAATTTAATTGGATAAACGTAAGCTTTCCATATCTGCGTTCTAATTAGTCCGAGGTGATGTAATTTTTCAACTTGCACTTTCGATCATCTGCATGCAGCGTGTGCATAATTGTGTGTACATCAGGTATTGTGTTGTTTTATTCACTATGTAATAACTTGATCATACATGAACATGGGAATTGACTGCGAATCTCCGTGCAAAGTGAATGCGAGGTCAAACGTACATCTTGCAGCATCCAGTCAGGCTGGTATCTGGCGTCGAAGTGTGACGTCAGATGGTCAGGCTATAGGACATGGCCAATGGGACACTTTTGAACGCCAGGTGACAGCAGATATAAAGTAAATTTCCATTTCCATCGTAGTTCAGTGAGCACGCACACATTTCTACAGGAACAATGCGTTCACTATTTACGCTGCCACGAAACTCGGCAAAGTAAGGAATACAAACAGCCAATCTTTCTCAGACAGACATTGGTTTAATGTCTATGATTATGAATTGCACATAATCAAGAAATTGTAAGACAATAATGCTCGTCATTGTGAACAAATGAATGTTTGTTACCAAGAAACCCCTTGCATTGGCCGCCATCATCGATGAAACGTGCACGCGTGAAAGGCTATCACTGCAAGCTGAGAGTCGTGCGCAGCGCGTACACGACGTGTGCACTTTTAAACTATTTGGCATCAATGATGGCAGCCAATGATGGCAGCCAATGACGTCCTGTTCGATCCATCAATTGGGAAATGCTTGCAGTTCAATTATGCAGGATAAGCTGCATTTAGGATGTGCATGGTCGTGTATGAATTACTTGAAGTTTCCAAGGACCGCTCTGTATCTGACAGTGATACTGTCCCCGGTATAAGTGCAAATTATCCCAATACTCAGAATGCCAAACTTAGATCGCAGAGGTCATTGCCTCTAATCCGCTTGGTACCAAGAGTGAATGTTTTCATCAACAGTTTTATTGGGTAATGGAAGCGGGATAATTCTCAGGAGAACTGACCTTGCTTCTACAGAGAATGAAATTCCTCATGTTCGTGGCTGGTGTGCAATGCGGGGTATGCCCATATGTTTCAGTGACTGGCTCGCAGGAACAGTCAGCTTGTCATTTCACTAGCCCACTAGCTTTTTCACTGGTCGATGGCTCAATTGGTCATCGAAGTTGCAAGAAAATAACGAAAGAAAAACACCCTTTTGCATAGAATTGTGTGCCCTTAGATGTCCGAGTCAAATGCTTGGGTGGAAAATGACACCTTTCTATACATAAAACTACATTACTTCAAAGGGTGTAGTTTCTAAAAAATGTTTTATATTATCAAAATCTCTTCAGTGCTCTTTACCAAGTAAGTTTTTGTGGTCATTAAACTCGTAGAGTACCTAGAACAAGTTACTCTATCCTGCCTTTAAAGCGGGATTTCAAACTTCAGCATTTCATCAGAGAGTCGCAATTGACAGCACACACTGCCTGCTGATCAGCTACAACTCATAAGGGAGTAATTAGAGATTAATATCCACTAAGAGCCAATTAGTTTTGTGACTAAAATGGAATGTCGTAATTGAGAGCAGGTGTTTTAAAGGGAATGCCAGACTGGATAGGTTAAACGAAATATATATATATTATTATCACGAAAGAGGTCAGAACAGTTTGTTGTAAACTCTCTCAGTAGTAACTATTATGCGAAGACAGTTTGATTAGGGCTGCTTTAAGCACAACAAGTAGCTACACACAACAAAAGTATGCTTACCAGAATATGGGTACCAGCCAAAACACTATGTCACATGTACTTTCTGTAACTGGTATCCTGCCATTTTGGCTATAAGCAGAACATTTTAAGCACTGTTTTCTGCTCAAGCAGCTCTATGAAAGTGGGCCCAGTTGGTAAGGCAGTGCTTCATACGACGTGTGCGTATCTGCCGCACTCCTTAAGTTTTCTCTACTTCCGGTGTCGCAGGAGATTCTGTGACCCCCCCCCCCCCAATACAGCGAACTGTGTACAAATTTATTCTGATAGCGCCCTCTTTTGAATCAACCTCCTTCAGCCCATTTTAGTTTCCCACCGGGACATATCTCCCTCGGACACCAGTCCAAATAAAAGCTGGCGTACGTTAACGTGTAACCAGAACTATAGATCACAAATCACGATCGTTCAAACTTCGTATGACAGAACGGTTAATTCCACATCCTACATTGTTGAATATGTAGAGCTGGCAAAATAGTCACAGACAGTGTTCATGTTTTATGTGATCAACCATTTACATGAAATAACAAACCTGTGAAAACTGGGGCTTATTCATTGTGGGAGTCAGTTAGAGAAGTGTGAACAACCATGAACAATTTTCAGCATGTAAACATATTGTCCTTGTACAGTTGATTGTTATAACCGAATTCAGCTGTTGCGTCATTTTAGCTTCCAGTCACTGCAGCAGAAACTGCAGTTAACTCGAATATGACTTCTTTTCAGAGGGAAATATTTCACAGAAAGACAAATTGTTCTAGTATGGAAAAAAAGCGACAACTTGTATTTCCAATAAAATATACTGTATATATATATTTTTTAATATGTGTACAAAATGTTCACTCACTGATATCCTTCTGCCATATGTCTGCAATCTAGCTTTATGTCAACCACAGCCCCCCTGGGATACCTGCCGTGTGAATTTAACCTTTTGTGGCACCTAATGGCAACCATGGAGGACAAAGACAAGACAGCCCGTGGAAACTTTCTCTATGGTGAACCAGTAACCCTTTCTCTCATGGTGTAACTAGTTACAATGACACATAACCAACCCCGCCTATAGGAACAAACTGGAATGTATCATGATGGCGAGTCATGTATTGTATGTGACAGGAGTCAGACCAGCTGCTGGTTTACGTCGCCCGTAGCCTCCACGTTGTGGCCCAGCAGCGCGGCGGCTACCAGCGTCACATTCTTCCGCTCTGCACAAGTATGTCAAAAATGAAAGCGCACTTTTGGTATTTGAAACCGCTGGATTGTTTTAATCCTCATGTAGATATAGACTAAAACTAACCTGTGAAATTTTCACTTCAAAAGGTGGTGACGTTTTCAGTTATCGTCAAAAATCTGGAGCGGTTATGTCCGCGCAGGAAGACTAACCCGTAATTGGAATACACAACCCAGAAACGTTTCATGCATGATACTTAATCAAAGCAGCATTGATTTTTTATTTTATTATTTTTTTTCACTGGCGCAAAAATTTTTCTTTGGAATGTATAGACCCATTTAATGTTTGATATCAGATGATATCAAATTATCAAATTTCGCTCTGAACTTATAGTATCACATAAAATACAAATGTGCACTAATGTGAGGTTAGAGACTTTTCATTTCCCCACCCCACTTTCATGAGAACTCTATGTATTAGAAAATGAGTGCATCACAAAGTTGAATTTGACCTTGGGGCCTTTCTTCTACGCAAGGACACGATGTACAGACCTTTCCATGATTGTCGATAAACAAACCGCGCTGGTTGGCATGGACAGCCGAATGTTAGCAACATTCAATCGCGGGAACGTTGTAAACAAATTCAACATTTTCTGCAAACATCAATTAAGAAAAAAAATGCTTTGTTTCCAACAAATTCAACACTATTTTTGAATATTTGTGTAACATCTGTTTTTGCTTTGTATTTATGGCTTCCCATAGTTTTCCGACCTCGGTTGGCAAAAACTTCGTCCGTGACGTTGCAATAGAGAGGTCTATACAACTTTCTGTCATCTTTTGTTAATGAAGTAAACTAAAAGGCCGCGTCTGAGTTAAGCGACTTCGCCTTCGACTATGGCCGTTGGCTGCGACGACAATGCTGGAAAGGAGGACCTTTCGTCGTTCCGGCCCCTTCAAACAGAGAGCGTTACAGTCCAAATTCATTATAATAGACCCTTCCCACAAAATATGTACTATTGCACATCGCGCGTGCGTACTAACAGTATGGTTGGCAAAATGATGGAACATCGCGCCTTTTATGCGTCTGCTTAGTGCACATCTCTATGGCGTTTGCCAACCAATAGTATCTGTACGCATGCGTGAATGTAACTAGCATATTTTGAGGGGAAGATCGAATTATTTTTGGAGTACTTTTCATTCCGACTCCCAGTTCCGAAACTTGCAACAAACACGGCGTGGGCCAACATGTGCATTTGTCATCAATAAATAATAAAAACGGATCTTCTACATGGATAGCACAACTCCAGAAATGATCATTGGGCTTTGAGCATTAGTTAGCTGGACACTGGGCCATATTATTTTAAAGTCGTGGCTGTTTCGTCATGATCAAAGCAGGCCAACGGCTGTAGGGGGCCTACATGAAAATATAAACTCTCACCCGTTTCATGCAAGGCAAGGACACAAGTGTCATGACCGGGGTTCGAACCCAAACCATGTCGACTTAACCACCAGAACTGAGTCTCGGCCATTACTCCCTATCAATGATTGTCACAATTTTAGAGATAACACCAAATGAAGATTTACGGTTTTGCCAGGGGGTTCATGACATTGTTTTCTAGAATCGAATGGTGCCCATCAAAAATGTTGATGAGACAAAATGTAATCTTTAATTTCACCTTGCAAGTAAAGAAAAAAATCTGAGCAGTTTACTCACGAATTTATAATGCATGAAGTTTAAAAGTATTGAGTGAAGAAATGTATAGACCATTGTAACATTTGTCTACAAAAAGAGTGACCCTGTACATTCCAAGGCATTTCTGGTAGGCAAGATACCAAACTGGTTACGGGGAATGTTTACATTTTTCCGGAACAGCTGGCGAAACAATTTCACCGGATACTTCGGAATGTACTATCAGTCATGTTAGTCATTTTGTAGTGACTTGGAAGTACATTTTTGTCATGTCTGCGAATGATGTAATCTATAACTTTAATAATGGCCCTTGAAATTATCGGATTTTCGAACTTGCTCAAGATTTTGCGAGCTTTATTCAAGCTATGCAATGCATGCTCCTCTGTGTCATTGTATTAAAACATTAAGTCACCATTCTATCACATTGCCCGTGTCGATATGAGGTGATTGATTATAATGGCTGGTGCTGTTTTCCGGATAAAAACATTATCATGGCATGTTGAATGAACTCATGTTATTTAAGCAGAGTCCCCAGACTCTCCGTATTCTAGAAATGCACAGTACAAGCTCGCTCGCAAAGCAAGATACCACACTAGTGGGTATGATATAAAATCGACAATATCATAAACACTTCCTTTAGTTCCAAAAGAGCAACAGAGCCTGGACTTCCTGCAGGCACGATTGGCACATACATGTAGCTCAATGGAAAAAAAGCATCAATCATATTGGAGATTGCATTGTCTGATTTTTGACATGAAGAAAGGGGGCATGCATCTCGAAACTTGTTCGGTTGTTATTTATGTAACTATTGAATTTATGTGGACATTTATTGTTCAGCAGTTATAATTCTTGAATTCTTGTGGACATTTATGACACATGTAAAATGTACACATGACCAGTGCAATATCTTGCCTACCAGACATGCCCTGGAATGTACAATGTCACTCTTTGTTGTAAACAAAATAAATTGATACATGGTCTACATACCACACATTGTAAAAACCGGGGTGTTAAAATGGACATCATGGGTGTGTTGTTACATATATGGATACCGAAAACAAAATGCATCATGGTTCACACACGGACAGAAACATGGGTAGTTTTGCCTTTCACAGCACCATGGAGGCAAAATGGCAAAACCAAAACTAATCATCCACGAAGTGATTTGTGTGAAATCTTCCAGAGTTCCCACTTGTCAAAATAAGTGTACATGTTATTTGATATACCTTTAATGTCATTCACCATATAGCAGTGATACAATAAGAAACTACGAACGTTTTTTAAAAAGGCAAAAGGTTTTACAGACAATAAAATGTATTTAAAAAGGGGGGGGGGCCCAGACACGGGTGTAACAGAGGTCTGGCAAGGTAAGGAAGAGGTATTCGGAGAGAGGTGGGCTAGATCAAATCTTGTCAATGTCAGCAATAAATATATCAAAGGTCCATTTTTACGATCTAAACCTGCCGGCATGTGGAATGCCATTCCCTCACATATATTATTCAAAAAGACAGCTACAGTTCTGATCATGTTGGTGCCATTTTGTAAACGCACAGAAATAACATGTACAACCCCACAATACAATGATCCGAGTTGGGCCGTGTTCGAATTGGAGGCTACGGCTACGGCTGTACCCGTAGCCGCCAATTCGGACACCTGGATCGCCGAGTCATCATGCGTTGACGTACAACTGCATCCGTAGCTGTAGCCGCCAATTAAGATCTGACCTACGTTTCAGGGAGTTCTTAGGAGGGGAGGCTTCAGTGAAACACTAACAGTTGCCACGTTTTAATGTCGTTTATTGTCCAAAGCATGACTGATAGATCTTCGGTTGTCTTCTGTCTTTTCACCCACTTTAATCTTGGGTTGGCCAGTGGCCAGTGACTTTGGGAGAGAACGGTCGAGGACCGGGCAGAGTTTTCCCTTTTTTCAGTGACTGACCGGCAGGACCAGTTAGCTTGTCATTTCACTTGTCCATTGGCTGCTTCACTAGTCCTTATCAATATTATTCCTTATTTCAAACGAAATAGACATGCCTTTCAATATACTGAACTAGCCACTAGCCAGCCGTTACACCATAGAGCAAGGTCCTTTCTCTTCTCTCTGTAGGTGCTTTCACTGGCATCTGGCCAGCAGACTACCGTAAAGGAAGAACACTGCCAGACAAGTTCTTGCCCTATGCTTGGGCCATCATAAAATCAACCTACACACGCAATCTGCTCTTATGCAAAGAGAAACGGAGTTAATTATGCTTACCTTGACATGTACTGTATACAAGTTGCTGTCCTCCGATCCTACAGTCGTTCTTTCGGTAGAAGATCTTCTAAATCTGAACTCTGCGGTTTCTGCACTGCTAGAATTAACAGGTCAGTCTTGCTGGCAGTTGACCTCTTGTACGTGTAGGTTTAGTTTTCCACCATGTTCCACCATGTTGAAGTTCAGGTCAATCAATTTATAACATAGCCCGTTAGGGCTATACTTAGCGCCTGAGCTGGGGAGGGGGGTCTCACGCGGTTCTCACCACTTCCTTCCTTCATGTTCAACTACAAAGGAAAAAGTTACGAAGCAATAAATAATTGTTGTGCGACTGATATGTGGACAGACGCGAAGAGTTCTAATCCAACATGGCGACTCGACCCAACCAACGCTACCCAAGAAACAACTCGCGATCTCCATACATGTAACCGGATGGACAGAACCCTACTGTGAAACAATAATGGCTTAATGCCACCGAAGCCAAGCTGTCTGCTAACGTTCCTTAGTCCATGGGTTCAAATAAACTGAACTAGGAAACCAAAAACGAAACCCAATCTGTTTATAGATCGTGGCCAAGTCAAACTATACTACAGATTTTGATGGAGATCCGTCACAGTGTGAATTGTCCACGTACCATCCACCGCTGCACCGAAAGCTGTAAGACACCGACGGTGGCGTAGTAACAGTCTCGTTCTGGCAGCGTGAGGTCTCTACACCGTTTCCAAGTTAGACCGACATACATGTATGTACATCCGTACCACAAATCACAGCCCTCGAATGTACACTGCGTTCACTCCAAACATGGTTCCGAGTAGCACAACGCGTTGTGAAACTACAAAGCTCCACGAGGAACTAGATTTCAGTCCCATCACTACAAAAAAATAACACAACAACAACAACAAGACCACAGCCAAGAACAGGGTTAACCCTTACTGAAATAACAGTAGACTACAGAAATTGTTTCCGCCTACGTTTTATTCCATTCTTGACAAGTTGACAAGTTGATGTACTTATACCTGACAATTCTAAGGGCCATAATTTGTTTAAAACGAAGGGAAACAGATTTACAATTCATTAAGACTCACCCCAGATAGTGTTTTACGAACACAGTCTTTACACTCACATAAATACTTCAAGAGCCAAGTGACCACAAAACTGTGTTAAAACAAGTCTCCAACCAGTTTAAAATACAAACTTGGCGTGATCATATTTCACGACGGTGACTTGTCTACTTCCCTATTAACCCTATTAAAATGTTGTTCTGACCCTGTTCCGGTAAACCCCCTCCCCCCCATTCTACTTGCTAGTGTAAGAGGGGAGGGTTAGGATTTAAGGTAACACATCAGGAGTGTCGGAACATAGGTTTGTAATCCTTCAAGACAGTTCAGTAATCTAAAGATGACACTATTTACGGAAGCAAGAGGTCTTGTAAAAACATTTATATTACCCGAAGTTAAACAAAAAGAAAGTATTTGAGGTTGCGATGTGATCTGTACTCTGTTTGTACCAACTTATTTAAATCAAGTGGACGTTTCAATTCAAAATTATAAGAAATAGTTTATCATTCAAATTATTTTGTATGCTGAGGACGCTCGGTAAAGCTTAACTTTTCTTGAAGACACTGAGAGCTTACTAATTGAACTGTTGAGCTGTAAACCAACGGTGCGTTGAGAGAGAAGGGGCTGGTGGAGATTTCCAGTCCATGGTGACGATGCAAGAGATTTGTAATTTCCACCATGCAATGTTTCAACTCCCACTTTTGTGAACTTTGGGTCAAATGACGGCGAAGACACGTCAACAACTTAAAATCACCGCATGATGTACTTTCTCTTTCGGCTTATTTCTCAGAAATTGCCTGGCAACCCTCCATACTCCTACCGATGTCAAAGGTTACTCTTGTGGTACGTTTGGACTTGACTGTTTGTGGGATTGCTATAATTATGCACAAATGGAAAACCATAGTTTTCCTCTGCACCTTTAACTCTTTGCCAGTGTTCAATGGCCCTTTTCGAAACCACGGCTCCGGCTTGGGCTCCGGCTTGGGATCTGGTTATGGCTCCGGCTTGGGATCCAGTTTGGTCTCCGACTTAAGCTCCGGCTTGGGCTCCGGCTTTGGCTCCGACTAAAGCTCTGGCTTGGGCTCCGGCTTAGGCTTCGGCTTGGGATCAAGCTTGGTCTCCGAATTAAGCTCCGGCTTGGGCCCCGGCTTTGGCTCCGGCTTAGGCTGGGTACTGAGGCCTGTGTGCCATTAGCCATTTTGAGATATGCTTGACATATTTCAATTGTATGTCCGTATACACCCTAACCAAACTCTTATGGTATTTGCCAAGTCTCAAAAAGGCAAATGGTTTTAAAATTATGTCTACTTTGCCAAAGATTTGCCAAAAAGAAAAAGATTCCTTTAGTATATAAAACTCAATCTTTCTCTGTGGTATGATCCATTCAAGCAATCTTAGTTTTCACAGATTGTTTGTTATTGGAAATTGTCGGGTGGGAACGAAGTAACTGTTCCAAAAACCCGCGTAAATACCTTTAAGCCAAACGCTCGTCTGGCCATTTGCGTGACTTGGTCGGACTACTTGGCCTTCTAATGCTTTCTCTCTTATTGTGTTCTTCCGCGCTTAAATCAGCAAGCCACCGCGGTTTCCGGTATGCGCAAGCAGGACATGCAGCCAAGTAATTAAGAATGGCGTCGGTAAAAAGGAAGGAAATAGTTGAGTAATTCAAGAAAAATTTTGGTAAAGAAATTGTATTCTACACCACCGAAAGTCTAGTCTTTCTTTTAACGAAAAAACGTTGTATTAATCCCAGTACTCTTTCTCACCTTCCAGGCAGTTTCTGCAGCCCCAGACTGCCGTGGCGCTCTGAAAGTTTTTTCCAAACACATTATCGACCTCTATACCCTCTGGATACCCCCTGGGTGAAGAGATGCAATTATAGTGAAACATCTTACTCAAGGACACAAGTGTCATGACCAGGGCTCGGAGCCCACGCCCTGATGACTTCAACACTAGAACTTGAGTCCAGCACACTAGATCCCTCGGCCATGACACGCCCTTGCCAGCAGCGATCCTCTTTCTCGCCTTTATTTTACCCGAATACACCAGGGCTCAATTTCATGGCTTTATCTT
>CM021539.1:14092313-14110215 GCA_010994315.2 Pisaster ochraceus | reverse complement strand
CCCCGAGAGTCTGTCCCCCATACGGCAAATTGTGTACAAACGTCTTCTGATAGCGCCCTCTTTTGAATCAACCTCCTTCAGCCCATTTTCCCGTAGGGGTGCAGACTCTCCGGTGGACAGATTATTTCCCTATGACACCGGCAGATATACCCCCAAATCCTTGGATACAATTTATTGATTCTCCAGATTTGTCTACCTTCAAACCATGGAGGCCAAGGAAAATAAAGTGTTGCCCCCGCTGTTTGTTTGTTTGTTTTGTTTTTTGGTTTTGTTTGTTTGTTTGTTTGATGTTTGTTTGATGTTTGTTTGCTGTTTGTTCGCTGGGGTGTTGGGGTGTTTGTTGGGGTGTTGGGGTGTTTGTTTGTTTGTTTGTTGTGATGATTGTTGGGATGTTTGTCTGTTGGTTTGTTTGTTTGTTGGGGTGTTTGTTGGGATGTTTGTTGGGATGTTTGTTGGGGTGTTTTTTACAACTTTGGCGAGGCAGTCCGATCTTGTTATCTCTGGCAAGCTTGTTCGAAGTTTTCAACCCTTCGTGATCTAACAACCTATAAAATAGTCAAACCAGTCATACTTGGCTTGGGACGAGACAAAAATTAACACAGAGCGTTGGTTATACTTTGTTGTTGGTGTTTGGCAAAAGCGATATATTTGGCGTTGAAATATACCTTATAAAAAACAAAGGCCAGGGCAAAAATCTGTCTTTATTCGGCTTTAAATTTGTACTTTTGTGCTTATTGTTTGCAGTGGTTTGTTGAACCGATTTCTTAAAATAATACGACTTTTATGAGATAATTAATCACTTACAGAGAGTGACTCGATAGAATGTCAGAGCAGCGAGCGCCATTGGTGTGTTTGATATTGGCCACCAGCTGGTTTCTTTGAAGTTATTGGAGTCTCTGAAAAAATAAAAAGTGGGAAATGATTAGTTACACACGACCCACCCCAATATTTACAGTGAAAACGTGTTATTATCTCATGATCTAAATAAAGAATTTATTATTATTGCTTGTGCATGTCGTGCCGATGTAGAGAAAGGTTTGATGTGGTAGAAGGGGGGGGGGTAACCGCCATTGGTGTGCACGCTCAGCCGCGAATATCACTGACTTAGCGCCCCCCCCCCCACCCCATCCGCCCAAAACGGGGGGACGAACCACCCAAAGTTGGTTACAATGACTCGGTAGAACGTTAGACGCCATACGGCAGGTCCATCTGTCGGGCTGACATCCTCTTTTGAGTTTCATGTTCAAACACAAAAAAAACCTGCTTCTATCAAAACAAAACAAAATCAAATTAATAAAATGTTGATGGCCGCGCGACGCTAGCCGTATTGTGACTGGAGCGTGTGCCTTGAGTGCCGGGGTTAGAGGGCAGTATGCATTTAATAGGGGGATCGAGGTCTCCTGATCACCCAAGGGGACGGTGTGTAAGGGGCGTTACGGGAGCGTGAAACAAAAGCTTTCGGATAGACGGGAAATCGAAACAGACCCCGTACCATTTAACAGTTCTTTTCTAGTTTTGTAGTTTGATTATTTTCTTATATAGGAATACTAAATAAGCTTTGCTCGTCGTATCTCTGCCATGATCAAGTTTATGTTGGTGCATGACAAAGGGTGAGTTGGGTCTTATGGAAGAAACTGGTTTAGTTTGGGGAATTGTTTTCCTTTTACGAGGATGATATCGACCGTGAACTGTACAATTGCCCCCGGGGTTGTCACTCTTATCTAAAGCCAAAGGTCGGTACATTTCAAAATGGTACTAAGATTTTCAAAGACAACAGTGGGTGAAGGGGTGCTATCGTGACCTTGCCCCGGGCAACAGCGCCACGAATAGCTACGCTGGCCACCGTGCATGTTCAACTACACGTACTTTGGGATCCATTTTTCTGCTACACTCGCAGTAGTTTATTATGTCGTTGTTTATGGTATCCCCGTTAAACCGTCCAGGACACACACTAAATGAAAACATGAATAATACCAGAAAGGCAAGATTAAGACTGACAGTGACACATTAATTTAAGCCTTATTGATACTGTATAGATCCCTTTTCGATCTGTCAATTATGAAGATATGATAAATTTCACATCAACACCAAAGTTGTGATCGCGTGCGGGACAACTAATGAGCAATAAGAGATTAAGATTAACACCAGTGGTGTTATTTCAACACTAAAAGCTTTTTTTCTTTTTCCAACATGAATATTTGAAAATATACATGCATGGTGATAAAATGGGGCTATACTTTCCCCTTCGCCCCTCCCATTGCTTTGGGGTCTCCTCAATGTAGCTATTGGATCACCAAAGGTCTGAACGGCGCATGTCCACTGCCCGTCAAGTACTCATTTCATGATAAATGATCTCAACTAGTCTTAAGAAAACCTACCTCAATTGAGCCAATAAAATGTTTACCAGTTTGGCATTACGCCAGACCTCATGATAACTTTTTAATTTTCCCCGGACGACGTTCCGAGCGGCAATGGATTTTTTTTTATTTTTATAAACCCTTTCTTTCTCTTTTCCTTTCTGGTACAGACTCACCGGGGCTCAGTCGCACGCCAATCGGCGGTTGGTTTGGACTTGGCTGCGCCAGCCACCGTACGCTCTCGTGGTTCGTCCCGCACCTGCACGAGCGCTGAAAATCGTGGCACCGTGTCCCCTTACTAATCAGTAACGTCTTGGCGGCCGTCCAGCTGCCGGGGATGGGGTATCTGTTCATATACAGTACCACGAGACAAACAGCCGTGGGTCTTGTATACGGAAACCTCGACCGAGGAGGGGTTGGGTTACCCTACTGGAGTCTTATACCGTCCGCTCGCTCAATCTCACCCACGGACCGTCGCACCACGTGTTCCCGTGTGTGTATATAATTCCCGGTCTTTTGTTTCTTTACCAATATCAGAGTTGATTTGTTGGTTTTGTTCACACTGTGTGTCACATAGCACATGCCACGAGTATGAGATTTAAAGGGGGAACCATTAAACCACAATTCTTTCACTTGATGTGACATTGGCAAAGGAGCAACCGGTGAATGCGTACGCATATAAGGCCAATGATTGGATAAAGTTTGAGTTCTACATTACCCCCCTCTGTCACTTATTGACCTGTGATTGAGTTTTCATGCGTGCGCTGCGGGCGATTGACTGAAAAGAATACGACGAACCCGTAGTGAGATTGGGCCTCACACCGGCCAAGCCATCAAGCCAGAGTCTAGGTCTAAAGACCTCAATCTGCAGCAGCTATTCATGTCAAGATTGCGGGAAGTATTGCGTTACTGTCCCGGTCGCCCGCTTACCCCTCGCCCCCTTTGTACCCCTCCACCTCGCCTGTTAATCCGTTTTAATTATTGCTTCTTCTATTTCCACGCCAGCGGTGCTAAACGGTTTCATCGGGGCGAGTTTTTTCTTCTTTCTGTCCCGCATCGCTTAGAAATCTCGGAGTTTTGTTAAAGTTTTGTACTACGGGGAGACGCTAGACCGAGCGTGTCAGCAGACCAATAGCCCCAGGCGATATGCCTCGCGAGACCCCGGTCTTATGCACGAGCGGCTCTGGTCGATCAGCGCAAGGAGTGATCATCTAACTGTGACTGTACTGTACCGTTCGTTCTCTCGAAATTTTTCTCTTCTTAACTTTTCTTTTGGATCTTCCAATTTCCTTGCCGTGCTCTTTTGTTTCCCTAAGTAAACTTCCCCCGACAGCCTCATGACTAATGGGCCCAGCACTGGTTCCAGAACTCAGACTCAAATTCCAATCCTTTGTAAACTAAAAAAGAAAAGGGAAAAAAAGTTCAGTTGCCGTCCAGCGTTTTATGCGAGCACGCTCTTTTGAGTCAACGAAATAAATCACTTTCCCCGGACCTTACACAAACACAGTTAAATTTCAGCTTGATTCAAATCAACCGTGTCGACTTGTTTACAAAGGGAACATCTAAAATCCAGATTTAATTATATTATGCTTTTTGACACCAACATATTATTTCAGTTGCTCAGAATTCGCCACCTGCGCAACGAGAGGAAATACAAGCAATGCCCTGTTTTCTCAACATCAAGTTTGTTTTTATTGATTCGTCGATGGAGAGAACTCGAGTGAGTTATGCCTCGCCAAAGTCAACCCACTCGGAAAATGGCCACATGAGGTTAAAAAACGTATGCCGTCCCGTTAGTTGACGGTGGCGTTTTGTAAATCACTTATTAAAATAAATACATTGTCGGGTATGCCGATAGCTAGTCCGATAAAAAACTTGCTGGGGAGAAACGTGGACAATTTTCGCACTCGTTCGGCTAACAGAGAAAACGTGCAGCGGCATATAATCATCCAGACCGCTTGAGGACTTGTGTTTTCTCTGGGATGCCTTGAAGCAGTTACCGTTTGGCAACAAAAGGCGCAAGTAAATAGCTCCCTAAAAGATCTGGGATGGAGTATTAATTGGACCGAAGCTCACAGATGGTTTGTCCATGCTGATGGTGGTGGTAGGGGTGTAATCTAGGCAAGGTATGGGGTGTGGACTTCAAGATTCGGACCTCGGTCAAGGAGAGGGGGTCAGTGGGTGCCATCTACCATGCAACAAGTAAACCATGACGTGTACAACTTAATTGTACATGAGGTTATTTATGCTCCTGATTTAATAATGCTCTACCCTATAGTTTACAGTCAACTTTCTTAAAACAGAGCACTGTTATAAAGAAGGTCCTGCTTTATAAAGAGCAAATTCTACAGAGTCTCATTTCTTCTTTGCGTTTTTGTTTTTATTTTGCAGTCCTCTTACAACATCGCTCCTGTTATAAAAGGGGAATTTGACCAGTCAATCGCAGCCTTTTCATAACGAGAGCCGACTGTACACTGCACAAAGTGGGTGTTAATATTGACACCACGGGTGTTGTCACCGAAGAGAGAATCAAAATTAACATCATATGGTGAAATTTTATTCTTTTGAGGTATCTACATGTGACAAACCCTTGGTGTCGATTTTAAAACCCCAGTTTTTGCAGTGTATATAGCAAACGGGTTATGAGTGGATTACGAACCTATACTAGTTCTAATACCATTGCCGAACCAGAGTACAATTTCACTTTCAGCCTCGGTCTGGCTACTGTGATTGAATAGGGGACGGCTTGACCACAAAGGACTCGATTTATAACCCTGTACAGCTGCGAAGTGAGCTATCGGTTATCAAATTGATGTTCTGACCAAAATATTGGCTGGAAAGTGCATACGTTATTCAGGACGTTTATCAGTTTCATCAATTCAGGACGAACAGTTATCAATTCGGTCAATGTTTTCCACAAAGCAAATCCTTTCATTCTTTTGATAGAATTTAAATACAACTTTGGGAGAGAATACAGGGTTTTCCCTTTCAAGTTTTTTAGTGACTGGCCAGCAGGACTAGTTAGCTTGTCATTTGACTAGTCCATCAGCTTTTTCACCAGTACGTATTTCTTGGGCTGCTTTCAACACCGAACTAGTCAGCTGGACCACTTAGAGTGAACTTTGACTGGTCCTCTGGTGTTTTATCTGGCATTTGGCCAGTGAACAATAAGGAAGAATACTGAAACACAAAATAGTGCATGCATGAATTGACGGGCCGCCTGACTAAAAAGAGGCCCATCTTCTTGTTGACATTGACCCGTGACCAGCGAGCTATGTCGGGCAGCTGGCGACACCACGCACTGGCTTGAATCCTCAGTTCACACACAGAAACTACGGACAAACATGCCCTCAGTTGACCTCTGCACTGCCCTCCCTCGTTTATGCACTGCCGCAAACACTCTTCGTTTGACGGTCAGGTGCTCTGATAATACGAGCCATTGTGGTAACACCCCCCCCCAACCGTTCTGTCTTCACGGTGTGCTTGGAAACTCGGGAATTCTTTGTAGGTTTTTAGGGGGTACTGTTGTACAAAAGGAAGTATGGGGGGGGGAGACACCCTCTGCCACATATCCTCGTGTTAACAGTCAGGTGGCTACTGCTGCTGGCTTTTCCCCTTGTTAACTTCATTTCACGGCATTGTGATTTTCGCCTTGACCGATACCACAATCCAAATAGATGCATCACCGACAAGCAACTGCGAACTGCCGACCGAACGACCTCGTCTACAACTCACCGGCTTTGGCTTTCTCAGTGCAGCTTTGCACTTCCGCCTTCTGATAATTTTAAGCCCAGTGTGAAAGGCACTGGTTCAAAAGGTGACTGCTCTATATTCCGATACCCCTATGTTCCGACAGAACCATATGTTCCGACACTCCATGATCCGAAACCCCTACGTGCCAACAACCCCATGTGATAATCGCTATTGTTAGGGTTATGGTTAGGGTTAGGGGTTAGGAAAATACACCAAGGTTGTCGGAACGTAAGGGCGTCGGAACATAGTGGAGTAACCGTTCAAAAATGGCTGACCGGAGCTACTGAGTCGTCACCCAGCCGTCTTTGTCACACCTTTCTGTATCATGGCATTGTCAATTCAAAGACGTTTATGTGTGTGTGTTAAAAAAACACCCCCTTGTCATGATCACACCTACAAGAACTACACCCAATGGAGAATTTGGATGCGGAGGAAATATCCCCTAAGTGTTGGGTGCGAGGTTGGCTCATACAATCCTCCACCCCCACCCCCCCCCCCTCCCCCACTGAAGAAAAAAAGAGAAGAAGTCACATACAGTGAAATCAATGTATTGTAGGGAGAAATAGTGAATCTAAACACTTTGGGGCCATTTCAAATTGTTCTCCTCTAGCACCTCTAGGGGCTGCTGTCAGCACTTGCTGACATACTTCAATATTTTCATGGTAGCTCATATGTCATGATATCCTAAGCCACAAGTACGAGAGGGGTGTAACTCAACAGGGGTCAGTGATTTGGTTAGGAGGGGGCAGGACAAAAGTATGCCAGTACCCTTTGTGTACGAAGTCGGTATGTCAATTGCAAATGGTAGATTAAAACAAATTATTATACAACTTAATTGATTAAGCAAACAAATAAGCCTATTTCTACACAGGCAATCCCCTGTGAACATAAACAACACGCTTGGATAAAACAATCGTTGAAAGTATGCACAACAAACCCTCTTAACCTCTGGAAAAGCTTTGAAGCATGTACGGAGAACGTACCACGGGGGCGCTGCAACAAAACAGCCCAAACTCCGTGTGAATTTATGCTTCAATGAGCATCAAAGACTATACTCAAAAATGAAACTGGTAGTTCACTGCTCGGGTTGGATGGGTCTCCCACCTCACCCCACCACACCCCAACCCCAACCCCACCCCAACCCCACCTCAACCCCACCCCAACTCCACCCGTACCCCAACCCCACCCCAACCCCACCTCAACCCCACCCCACCTCAACCCCACCCCAACTCCACCCCAACCCCACCTCAACCCCACCTCAACCCCACCCCAACTCCACCCCAACCCCAACCCACACACGTAGGAGGATCCCACACAGATTGTCGCCACTGAATCAAATCATACTCCTGAACCAAGTCTAATAGAGCCTAATAGAGCATTTATTTACTCTTTTTTCATTCCACACGTTGCGATGAAAACTTCTCCGTTGAATTCCCAACCGTATAGGTGTGTCAATACAACGACTTCCAACAAAATCCACCTTTGAATTTCAAACCAATATAAAGCCGAGCGAGAAAATCGAAAATTGTTAATTAATCAAGTGTCAAGATCTGGGGACGCATTGTTGCTACCAGCAGGTCACCATGAAATCGTTTGTCAGTATGTGGTGAGACCGCCACGCGACTTTTTTTTTATTTGTCTGTAATGCCGTCTCTTTTTAAAGAATGCCTTTGTGATAAAAAAAAATCACTTTGGATTTAAATGGTGACCAATTAATTAAAAAACTGACATATTAACAGTTGAATATTGTGCTTATATCATTTCACAGTAAAACTGGCGGATACATCTATTCTATAGTCACTCCAACCAAATATCCGTCTTTGTGCATACTACCAGAAAATGCTCCCGTGTAATGATGATACACGTTTGACGCTTACGAGGTAATTTTTAATTTAAAACGAGGGGGGAATAGTTTGACAAATAAACGCTTCTCGTCATAAAAATTTAGCTAAATTTGGCCAGAACAAAGAACAATTTAGTAGAGCACGATTTGAACTTGCAACCTGCTGATTAACGTGCCAGCGCGTTCACAACGGAGCCAGAAACCGAGCACAACTATAAACACTACGACCAAATTACGACCTACGATCACGCCTACATCCACGACCACGACCACACCTACCTCCCACAACTATGACCACGACAACGACCGACTCAGGAAGGATTGTCACATTGTACAAACATCAATAAAAGTGACATGGTTACACCCTAATGTGAAATACCAAACCCAATTGACAGCGTTTTTAGTGAAACAGACAGAGCCAAAAATACAACTTTTACCACTTTGAATAAAACAAGGCTTTCTTCAATAATAAATTTGAAAAATATGTATTTTTTACGCCATCCCCATTATAACCACAAGTGAGGCTCAACTGTGACCTTCATACATTTTCGTTTTTAACTTTTGAATCAAAAGAAAGTGGTGCACGATTGATCAAGCATCACCCACACCCCGTCCCACCCAACCCCCAACACACACGCACACACGCCCCCTTATGGATCCGGTATGTGGGGTCCTGCTATTGTTCTTCTGTTATTTCCTTTTCTAAATAATTCCCCTTGTAGGGTCCAGGTTGAATAGAGAATTCCCTTGCGGGGTCCATTGTTCCATTGTGTAAAAGATCACGCAAGGGCGCTCCCGTAAGCCTATCCCCCACACACCCACCCTTTCTCTTAACAATCTGGACAAGAGACTTTGCATTTCGTTTCAGGATCTAAAGTCTCATGTAAATGCCCGTTTCTTGACCCCCACCCCACCACCAAAAATATCTATAAAATAAATAAATAAATAAATAACATATAAACTAATATAAAATAAACTAATTAATTAATTGAGTGATTTTAATGAAACAAATTAAATAAAACAAAAAATAAATACAAACAATGTTAATAAATAAAAATAAAAATAAATGAAACCATGCCAACATTAATAATGACCCACAATACATAGTGTCCTTTTTTATTATAAAAAAAAACAACTTAATTACTAAATAATCGCTTTGCAAAGTCCCATTGATAGTAAACAGCGGGTACCTTTTTTAATCAGTTTTGTTCATTTTGTTGGTGAGTGGATTTCCTTTTCTAGTTCATCTCTCGGAACAAGCAAGCTGGCATATGGGACCCGTGCCGGAGATACCAACCATTATTCACCCCTCATCAAACACTTAATAACCCTCTTATTTAATTCGAATTATGAATACAGTCCCCCCGTCGGGTTGAGGAATAAAACATGGTTTGTCACAAAGCCGCGGGAGAAAATTCAGAGTTGTATAGAGTGATTTTAGCCTTTTACTGGACCGACGCGTGTGTCCTACCTGCCCACAATACAAGTGTGCATGTCCATGAACATTCAAAGACACCATTTGAAATGTCCTCTCCTTTTTGTGTGTTTTGGTTGTTTTTTTTTCTTTCTTCAACTTCTTTTAACGCACCCAGTCGGAGATCGTAAACCAGACCAGTCCGGGAAACAATAGGGTTCCCGTGGAGGAGATTGATTGTACACAACGGGCTGCTGTAGTCCCGTACTCCCGACCGGTCGTGTGTGCCGTCCGCCCCCGGGGCTCCAAGCACGAATCGCAAGTGGGCGGCGAGCGGGCCGCGCACGGTGAGCATACCGCGTTCACCTGTCACGTTTTGCAGTACATTATGGTGTGACACACGCAGGGGAACAAAGATCAGCGGTTACAGGGACATGGGGCTACACTTATACCGGCCTTCGCTGAGGTTTGATTGATATTAATGCGAGGAAAAGCAACACGTTGACGAATCTGCACCCACAAAAAATGCACTTCAGCAAAACCGCAGAACCGAATTCAGTAGCGAAAAATCCATTGACATCATTAACACAATGCAAAACCATAACACTTCCAGACATTACTTTAATGCTGCAAATTGCGTTCTCAAAATTCACCCATAGTTTGAACTGAAAAAAATAATTTTTTCATTGACGCCAGTCAAGCACTTCAAACAATTGAAACACCGCTCGCAAGTCAAACAATGAAATCAAATTCAAGAGAACCTGTAAAGAGGAGTGCCTTGTGGTCTTGCACAAAAACTAGCCCACGATTTTGCCATGAAACATAAAAAGAATGGAAGCAAAAAAATGACAATACACTCGTTGCTCACAGCGATAAGCGGCAAGGGTTCGATCGGCTTGTTGGAAGGTAGAAGGAAGTGGGGTGGGTAAATACTTACGAATAAATTTTACTGTGTAACTGTTAAAGTATCATTATTTCTGGCTTCAAAAACTTGCAAAAAAACTCAATAATAGCTATACTTCTCATTAACAAAATATAATTTCCTATTTTTCAACTGGGCAGTTATTGCACTGGGTGTTTTAGCAAGACTTAAAGGCAGGGTATGCTTTTGGTAATTGTCAAAGACCAGTGTCCTCACTTGGTGTATCCAAACATATGCATAAAATACTACACACCTGTGCAAATTTGGGCTCAATTGGTCTTCGAAGTTTCAAGAAAATGGAGAAAGAAAAAAAGGGGAAAACATCCTTGTTGCGTAGAATTGTGTAATTTCAGAAGCCTGGGAAAGACTTCATGCCTGAAGGCTTTCCCAGATTCAAATTGTTTCGTGAAAAATTACATCTTTCTCTAAAACTACATTACTTCAACGGGGGGGGGGGGGGGGGGGGGCATCGTTTCCAGCCATTTTTTTTTTATATCAACAGCTATCCAGTTTTCTTTACCATGTATGTTTTTATGCTCAATAATTGTTGGAGTAATTACCAAAATTAAGATATAACCTCCCTTTAATGACAACAAATATATGCATTTTTACGACGGCCAGGCAATCTTGTGCTGGAGTTGTGGTCACTTCGCTCGTATTCATAGTTCGGTATAAAACGTGCGTGGCGCCAACGTCAGCCCCCAACACATGGCAACAATGAATTATTGAAGCGATGCACTATACAATCTGTCAGGCCAACCACGTCAACTAACTTTTTAATTACAGATTATCATTCACCAGACTAAGTCTCCAACTAATTGGATTAAATTCCACTTGATTTTCCTTTCTTTTAAAAAAATACTGCTCTGGGATAGAGTGGTTTTTTTGTGTGTGTTTTTTCTCGCTGTTTACAGTTATTTTTAGCTTGTTGAGGTGGAAACAAAATAATGGTTCGTGCGCAGAAATTTTCCGCTGGAAATATTGTCCTCCAAAAGGAAATTCATAAAATAACGCATGAATCCAATAATAGTCGGTTGCCCTAAGGGTACGCGAAGTATACAACATTTTTGTCCCAGCAGAGTTTCGCAAGCAACTTTTGGGGCGTAAGATCGAAAACTGTTAGATGTTTATCTTTAGAATCACTTTTGAGAAATGGTTTTCCATTCTCATACATAGTTTTATGACTAAAGATTGTCTTAGGAGCGCTTTAACATTCACACTCGTTTTTCCTGAAACACAATTACGCTCAAAACTTTTTCACGGATCTGTTATGTTTTGCTGGGCAGACAATGTTCTTCGTCCCGGCACACGACGATAGTTTACTTTATTATAAACAATGTCATAAAAATTACACGAAAAGTCAACTCACCGCAGCATAAAACACAGCACCATTACTGAGGGTGTTAACAGTGGCGTATAACTAAAGGGGTGGGCACGTGTCCCCCCCCCCCATTGACGTTCGTGCCCCCCCCCCATTTCAGTTACATTTTATGAGTGGTTGTGCAGTATTTTCAGTGTTTTTAAAACTTCTTGTCTATTTTCACGCAGACAACGTAGGCCTATTTATGTTTACATTCACGGCAGATTATCTACCAAAAAGTAGTAAATGACACAAAGATATCGCTGAAATTGGGCTTGTTTAGGAAAAATGCACAGAGAAAATACTGTTTAAATTGGGCAGAAGTGCCCCTTGAAAAAATATGGTGCACTTCCTTGTGCCGCACAGATTTTACATAGATTTTCAAAACGACCTGAGGAGCCGGCAAAGAGTGTCCAGTTCATCATAATTATTGAGAAATTGGTTACGAATTAAAACTGTTTGACATTACCACAAATACATTGGTTGACAGTCTACAATCTTAAAGGTACGGGTGAATTTTCTTCTAAAAAGGTTATATGTAGCTATATGAAAAGTTTTCTGCATTCCTACTTTACACTAAACCCAGTACTCCTGAATTGTCCTCTTCCAACAGAAGTATAGTTTTATTGCTTGTAACAGAAATTCAACAATTTTGCAAAAACTTAAATTGCTGTCTTAGCAACTTCTCCTATACATAAAAGGCAAAACATGACACCGTGCCGTCAGAGCTCTATAGTCACGTTCGTCTTGACTACGGATACACTCTCCTGCAGTGATTATTTAAAAATATTATATAAATCAACATCAAAAGTATTAGACAATCCAAAGCCAGGGCAGATACAACGATTTTACCGCTAACTGGTCCTATCCCATCCCTTCGCCAAGAACAATCCTTGCTTTCAGATTCACGAACGCATCAAATAATAATAGTACTGTATTATATATTCTTTGTTCTATTCAATATGATTTAATATAACTCTATATTATTATATTGTACTCCCTATATCATGTTATGCTATATTATATTAAAGGCCTATTATTCGATATATGAACCTATGCTTTTCTATCATTTTCTTGTGTACATTTTTTCAAAGGTCACGTACCTTTCTCATGACATACTCGAACTTAGTATCCTAAGTTATTATTCCATGTTTACCTAATTATTGTTCTATATTATTCTATAATAATTTACATTTTATTCTTCAATTAACAACCACCTCTCATTTATGGATAATAAGACAAAAAGGGATCAGAACGCTATGTAAATCCCACCAGAATAGCCGTATTCTCCTGAAATCACAATGTTCGGAACGTCGAAAACTATCCGACCTCGGGTTTTTCTACAGAACCACCACTTCTTTCAAGAAAAGAATACGTGCTTGTTTCCCCAAAACTATAGTTTGTTTCTCTGTTCCCACACCATGCAACGTTTCAAATCTTATAATGATGTATAAGGGGCCTCCATGTATTTAATTACAAGTAAGCAACAGGTGCAGCATACGTTGATTATTATTTATGATAATGGTTAGTTGGGACAGATGAAAGTTGGATGAGCCGGCCCTCATTAATTGTATGACAATTGACATCAGATCCGTTCAATGTAAAAGGTTTGCCAATGGCAGCGTTTTGCTCAGCGATTTGGCCCAGAGCCTCGCCAACTCTTGTCTTTAATAGCGCCCTCTGTTGGCACTTTGTTACCATGTCTCAACGAGGCCCCGCACGAGGTAACTGAAGTGTGGGTTGGTACTGGATCAATACATACAATGAATGGGGTCGTGGCGGTCGAATCCCATACAGTCAGCCAGTCAGTCTTTATCCAGATCCAACTATTGCTCCAATTAAAAGGTTGTGCTTCCTTCTGTTTGAAATATCCATCACTTTTTATACATCTGCGTCTGGCCATTCAAAATAAAGCCTTTCAAAATCTTAACACGGGCCTAATGTCCAATGTATTTGGGTTTGACAAAGACAAATGGACTGGAGTGGGACTTAAACCAACGACCTCCAGATTAACGTTATACCGGCACTCTACCAACTGAGCTATCCAGCCCTATGTTGACGGTCTCACTTTAAGTCATTTCTGGATTATATTTTTGTTAGTTTATGGGGTTCAAATAATTAGAAGACAATAGCAACAAAATGCCTGGAAGAGGGACATATGGGTAAACCCTAATTCCATCAAAGAGTATACCAAGAAATGATGGTCTGGTGTGGAATGGAATTGAATGCAGTCACACAGGTTGACAATTCAACTCCACAATCATATTAAGTGGTGTCGTAAAGCAGCGCAGTGTGGTTTCACGAACAAAATACACTTATGCGTCCCGAATACATTATGCTTTACGTAAAAGTGCATGTTCAAGTTTATATACGGAAGTTTATATTATCAGGTATCAGGTATTGTAAGGATAAAATACATCACTGTTTAATTTTACACAGAAAGCTTACTGGTTGTGAAGTTCTATAGAACCGATTTTCGTTTTTCTGTAAAACATTTCACACTGAAATTAACTCATAGGCCTATTTTAAAAAAGAACTATGTAAGAAAACCTACATAAAACGCAACAGCGTTTTTCGGTTGTTACAACCGAAATTAAGAATGTTTACATGCTGAAATTGTGCGTGGTCTTCCCACATTTTCTCCTGACTCACACAACGGATTAAGTCCACAGTTTTACAGGTTTGATATTTCATGGTTGATGACACAAATCATGACCACTGTGTGCGACTCTTTTGTCAGCTCATATTTAACTAACACTAACGTTTTCCCAAATCAAGCCAATCCAACTAAAATAGATACTGAGTATTTTAAATTTTAAAAGAACGCCATGGAAAGATCTATAAAAAAAATAAAATATTTAAGCCCACCTAGCTAGGCCCGCAGTAAAATTAAAGTAAAGGAGAAAAACAACTCTTAAGTTTAAATTAAAGGTGCAAACAGGAATTGTAACAATCGAGAAAAAATAAAACTTATAAAAATGATTTAAGTTGTGAATGATTACTCCTTATTATTTCAACAGCAGTACCTTTGTCCCGGCGAACGGTACCGTCTAAAATATATTTTAACGGGACCGTTGAGTAGATTCCTTTGTTCCTTTTTTCCTTTAACTTGTTAGGCATTCTTTCAAACGTGACCTCATCTCACGTGATCTCATCTCACAATAACCTTATAGCTACATCCACCTCTTAATTCCTCTAGTTTGTTATCACTTTTGCTTGGCAATGAACTGTTTTGCCATCGTTACAATTATAACCTCGTTGCATTCTCTCTCTGTCTTGGGTCAGTGTAGCTTTTATTGTCATGTCCCATGTTTGTCTGTCCTTTTGTTTGCAGTGGTGTTTGTTTGTTTGATTGTTCGTTTGGTTTCGGGGGTGTTTGTTGGGGTGTTTGTTTGTTTGTTTGTTTGTTTTGGGGGGTGTTGGGGTGCTGGGGTGTTTGTTTGTTTGTTTTTTTGGCTGCTTTCTACAAGTTTCTGTATCGAAACAGCTCATACTATATTTATTGTATCATAGTTTGGGCTACTTATATGAGTTTGCTCACTAAAGAAGTTGGGACATACAAATTGTACCTTGTCATCAGCACCGGTAAAACATCAGATAGGCCTAACTGTTTCAAGATCCCCCCCCCCAAAAAAAAGGGGGGGGGGAGAAAAAGAAAAAGGGACCTAGTCATTTTACACAAATCGTTTCACCCAAACAACAAAGACATTCAACATGCAACAGTGTGTTTAAGTTTTTCTCTCTTCTCTTTTCTTATATTTATACTAAGGGAATATTCAAGAGTTAACTTGAAATCCCAATGAATAAAAATTCAAAGAGATATTTTGACATTGTGTATATTATTGGGAATGTATATTTCGTACCAGCCGAAATAAAAACCTACAGCCCACAATTGAAGCAGAGATGAGAACAAACCTGCAATAATAATGGAACTATTCGATATTCGCATCCTATTTATTCAATCCATTTTGTGAGATGAAAACCTTAGGCTTTTCCCCCTTCAAACTATCGCGTTGTTCACCGGATATTTCAATGAAAACACAGCCTGGCCAAGAAAGCCATGATTATTGTTGGATACCACGCTTGGTGTAACATCCACCTTTGCAAAGACCTGGCCTAACAACGACCGTTCCAGCACACACAAAAGACCTATATTACTTTTCCATTCACCTCTGCTGAAAATCATCGTCCATACACCTAGCTCGGGTCACATAGAAAAAAATATCACCGCAAATTTCATGGGAAAATTTCTCCACACAATAGGACTCCGAAACCGCAGCGGGCAGCGTGCAGGCCATAGAATAGCAAGAGGGATTTGTAAAACAAATAAAGAATGCCAGCGAAGTGAGGTAATATCATCATAGGAAGGCCTAATACCAGCCTTCTTGTTGTCCCCAACAATTGTCACAATAGGCTCGCCCAATACCTTTTCTTCTACGCGTGCCGTTGGTCCCCAGGTCTTGCGCATTTCGCGTGCGGGGGTGTGTCGGAGCGTGTGAAAGTGGGGTGAGCCGGAAAGGCTTAGCTATAACTCGCGTGTCGACCACATAGCGGAACACCTGTACGCACGTGCGACTTTTGTAGTCAGCACAAATAAAGTTACCGAACACACTTAGCCACTCACCTGCCAACGGTGTGCCGACACAATGGAATTATATCCGATTTTGTGCAACATAGAACTTTTGACAAAGCTCGTGCTATGGAGCGAGCCCACCCCGCCGGGTTTTGGCACAATCTTTGGGTAACTGTGCACGTGTGCGCAGTAGTTCAATGCCGTGTAGTACACGCATGGAGGGGATTCTGACTGAATGATTAATGCTGCAATGTTGCAGTTCTGATTTTCTTTTCTTTTATGATAGGTCAAGCTTGTCCCATAAACAGGAGTTTAACTTGACATTTAAAATCGTTGCGTCGCATAAATGAAATGCCAAATTTTCCAAGAAGGTCTTCAAAGGGGGAGTGTATACTTTTGGTAATTACTCCAAAAATTAATGACCATGAAAACTTACTTGGTAAAGAGCACTGGAGAGCCGTTGATATTTTTAAAACATTGTTAGAAACGACAACCTTTGAAGTAACTTAGTTTCGGAGAAAGGGGTAATTTTTCACCAGCAAATTTGAATCTGGGAAAGGCTTCAGGCATGAAGCTTTTCTCAGGCATCTGAAAGCACACGAGGGTGTGTTGTTGTTGTTGTTGTTGTTGTTTTTTTTTTGGGGGGGGGTATTTCATTATTTTCCTTCAACCTTGATGACCAATTAAGCCAACAATTTCACAGGTTAGTTAGTTTATGCATATGTTTGGATACACCAGGTGAGAATACTATAGCCAATTAAACAAAGCCTAAATCACAGAATAGCACAGCTATACTTTAAACCATTGCAAACAAGCTGAAGTTGGAACAAATAGTAGCGTTGTGCTCCAATTTCCTTCTGCAAAAGGCGCCTAGTCGCTTAATAAACACTTAGGGTACATGAAGCGGGATGGGTCAGACAGAACCGTCTGGGTGATGTGCCTCTGGGTTTTGGTAGTTGAGTTCGAGTTATTCTTCTCGCCTGCTAAGGAGGACAACATTAGATCGATGTAAATATTAGCTCCAGGGTGTCATAAAGGAACGTTTAGTTACATCGTTATCTTTATTGATTTTCGCAAATCCATCTTCCGCGGCGTACCCTCCAATTTCGTCACTGATCTTCCCACGGTACGGTTTCGATCGGGCTGCTTTTATACGGGCATGAGAAATTCTGGCGTTCAGACAACAAGAGAGTCTCTTAAACCATTTGAATTAACTTAGCGACAATTGTCATTAAGACCCTATGTGAAGTTAGAGAACAGGGTATGAGGTCCGTATGGAAAGTGATGATGGTACCCAAATGAAATGCACTGTGCAATTATACCATGCTAGATATGTGGCAGAGAAAGTCCCCCAAAATGTTCCCATCCTGTAAAACACCAAATGCCTTCTAATCCCAACGTGCGTAATAAAACAAAACATGCCTCTGACTGGAGATGGCATTAACCAACCCTATAATAAGAAAGGATCATTTCAAACATGTACCAAGTGTGTACGAGCGGCCCGACTCCTGCAATCTCCATGTAAACACATCTAAACGAGTCTACCAATACATTCGCTATGAGCGAACTCCCCGTTGCTGTGACGACCCCCCCTTTAAAGAGGAAAACAAAGAAATGACGTCATAGCCCCCTTAATTAGCCACTTTACCCGTATACCATACCGTGAAGGGAGGGGGGGGG
>CM021539.1:14077344-14088805 GCA_010994315.2 Pisaster ochraceus | reverse complement strand
TCCCGGGTTACCAGGGACGATGTCCTGGAAGGCCACACCTCAGTCGGTGATGGTCACCATGACAGAGAAAAAGGGAATCTTACTAATAATACGCTTTTAATACAAAGCACGCTTGGTATCTGAATCTAACATTATTACTGAAAGTTGAGGTCATACTTTGGCGATGACTTCGACAATAAATTGTGTAACTTTCATCCGAAAGACTACTTGTTAAAAGATGATAATGAAAGATGTACCGGCGAAATTATTTTGTCAAAAGTGCCCTCGTGGATTAGAAATTTTGAAAAGTATTTCGAAAAGATTTTATCTCCAAGGAGCGCCTAAAGGTGACTTTTCCGTGGTGTCCGTTGGCGTATGCTATGGCCAGAGACGCAGTTGGTACCCGCTGTCACTAAATGAGGACTGATTCGACGTTACTTGTGAAAATACCCAGACAGTTTTTCCCTTTTTGCAACAAGTGTACACCGAGCAGAAACTTTCACAGGTGACTTTTACTGAGTCTTTCTTGATAGTTTTACCATCAAACCAGCGTTACGTTGAAAACAACCAAACGATGACATTACCTTAAGGTGGCACAGAAGAAAAAAGGAAAAAACCAAGAGAGGTATCAAAGCTTTCTACAGAAAATAACACACAATAATATGAATGTAAGTACCTTGCAATCAAAGTTTCGTAATTGGTGTTTAAAATGTGTTGCTAGAGTGAATGTTTCTGATGTCTGAATGTTTCTGTTTTGCACATTGTTCCACAAGACTGGTCCAGTGTGAGAGAAGACACGATTGCCGGAGTGTGTGGTTCGAGATTTAGGGACTACTAGTACGAGCTGGGTTGTGAAGGCAGCAGAACGTGGAAGACAATGGCAGTGTCTAGTTAATTCAAGACGATCTTTGATGTAGCCGTTGTTTAACGTGAATGCTGTTTAAACTTGTTTGTAATCATGTTTGTTCATCATTTAAATGTAATTTAGATATATGTACAACTCTGATTTTTTTTGTAACTATCGATCAAAAAATTAGGTCTCAACCTCAAGGTTTTGAAAAACTAGAAACACTTCTGCCGTTGACGGCATGCGTCAAAATGTCAAGACGTCATGTGAGGGAGTTTGCTTTGTTAACTCCATGCTGCAACAAATGCTCGCACTTCTTTAACTTCTTAGTAATCGTCTCATCAAAGATCTGCCCTTTAAAGTGATTATGCAAAAAATAGTCACTGCTACTTTGAACCTTACTTTCTTTCTACATTCTAAAAACTTTCGGGACAGAATTGATCCGGAAACTGGTTTTAGAAAAATGGTATGTTAACTTGGATTCTGTGTCGGTTTGACACAGAATGAGTGTCATTGACGCAGAAAGGTGGTCAGGCCCCACGGGAGCCTGAATCCAAGTCAACTCTGACCTGGGAGTTTTTAAAGTGACTCTTAATTCTATTTTTTTAAGTTTCACATTCAGTTTCAAGGTTTTGTTAATGTGCTCCCACCCCACCCCCCGTTTTCCTTCTCATCATGACTGTTATATGATATATATATTATTTTGTTTTATAAGCACACAGAAAATTGTTTCTAAAAGCTCCTCTCTCTAACGTGAACTCGATGCGGCAGATTGCTTGCGACCCCATTTTGTTTAGTGTGCCCCTCCCCCTTTTTCCTCTACGTGTTTCCCTTGTCATCCTACCCCGGGCGCCCTCCGGGTGTCCATCACCGTCTTCGGTGACGAAGGACTCGCACGGCTCTCTGATTTCTGAAAAACTGCAGCTCCTTGGCGAGAATCCCAAACCTTCCACGGAAATAATTATCACCTCCTTCTCCGTGGACATGATATCCGGGGAGCACGGTCCCACCAGCGGGAGAGCGTGGTGGCCGTGTTGACCCAAGGAAACTACCGCTCACATAACCACTGCTCGTTGACACAACCATTTTTTCGTCTCGTTCCCCCCTACCGTGTGTAACACTTATTACTGTTTTAGGTCCAAGTATGCATGTGCAACACTCACTAATATTAATAATTGTCCTTGTTTGAACTCTAAGAACATGTGAGTTGGTAGATTAATCGGCCGGGCTTGAAACTAGTGTCTGCAGCAAGTCCCCAATTGGTTTCAATTCGAGGTTTTACGGGATAATTACAGAACTGTGGTTTGATATTAAATCTTTTGGCTGTAAGGACTTAGTTTCTTTTGTGTCCGTGATTTTATAAATGACCGAGAAAACTATGGCTCGTCTCTCTGTCACCACGCCTGGGAAATTAGCAAATAGACGGCGCACGGCCAACCGGTGCGTGTTCCCTTATCCCCTTTTGAATTCCGCGAGGGGAATTGATAAGATAAGGAATTGTCGATAACCATCCGTGGATTTTGGACAAAAATCGAGGTATTAATTAGTAAAATTCTTCCTGGTGTTTTGAAAGTGGTCTTGTGCCGTGCGTGACGCGGTAAGTGATCGTGTTTACGAGGGGAAATATCGGCCGGCCGGCCGGGGGACGAGCGCGACCGGTTTATGGTGTAATTAACGATGGGGGGTTCCTGTCTACCAGACGCGTGGTGGGCCACGCGGCCTTCCGTGCCAAACAACCCTTGCCTGACGGCTTGGGACACGGTGGACTGGTTTGGTCCGGACACAGAGCACTTGGTTGGGATCAGACGTACTCTGGTTTTTGTCTCCTCTCAGAGACGTGGCGCTCAAATAAAATGACATGTTGCTTCTGGACAGACAGTAGGCTACTCTAACACGTCTAATACAAAAGTGTAATGTACCGAATACTCTATGTAACGCTTGATGCATTTGAAATTCAACTGAAAAAAATGCCATGTGAGAGCGAGGTTGCCCCTGGCAGCATACAAACAATTAGTCAGGTTGCCGCAATAAGCGCCTTTGCGACACGGACCGTTTGAATGCGCAGTATAAGACATAACATCCCTAACTCACTGAGAAGGAGGTTTTTAAAAAAAGCAGCTCACCAGACATTCCTCAGACGTATATTATAGGGTCTGCTGTTTTCTGTTCCACCTCATGAGCTAGGACTATGAGGCTTGTGCATAACAAATATCACCAACGACTGTTGCATTCATGGTTACATTCAAATAAGAAAACAGAACCAAGCTGGTAATAAAACTAGGCAATGAAATAGTTTATGCCAACCCAGCTCTTGCCCCCAGTTATCTACCAATAAATCTAGTGAATCGACACTACAGAACTACGAAATAGTTTACGACGAAATAATGGTACAGGTATCTCAAAGTCCGGGTTAGAACTGACCTGGAAACCCGGGGGTCAAACCCCTGTCTGGGTCATCAGCAAAACTCGTGTTTAGAAACTGAGTCACACCCCGTTTACACTAGATCCAGAAAGGTGGATCAGACCCGGGTCTGATCCGACAGTGTGGGTTAACGGCTAGTGTAAACGCAAAAAAGGATAAAAAGAAACACGTTGACTCAACTGTAGTGTCTGATTACTGAGATTACACTAGGGGCCTAAACGACTCCCGGGTCAATGGATTCCGGGTCTCGTACGGCCTGATCCGATTTCTGGGATGACCCGGAATCTGTGTCAAAATGACCCAGATATTGGTCAAGCTGATGCAGAAATCGACCTAAAACCACATTTTAAAAATCAGTTCCTGCGTCAGCCTGACGCAGAAATGGAACAGGTCTCCTTGGACCAGGAATTTGGACTAATTCTGCCCTGGGAGTTTTTAGACTGGACCCAACAACCTGCTCACGCTGAAAAGGGCCCTGCTTCCCCCAAGAACCAGATCCGGATCAATTCTGACCCAGTTATTGACTCGGTTAGTGTTAGTAAAGAGTGTAGTTCAACTCTATCCCCAGTAACACTTACAAGAAACGAAATGCGAATCCATTTTACATCAACCATGGAGACGAGACCGCATGTCAATAAACCCGGTCATAACATACGCCGGACGGACTGCCGCCAGTCTAAAAGCAAGGACCCGTGTCCTCATTTTCAACCTCTCTACTGTTTTATGCCCCCCCGTGTAAAGACAGCCTACCACAGTCTTAGTTCAAGACGAAACATCATACTAGCTATGGTTTTTTACTTAATATGTTAGTTAGTAATTGCAAACTACAGGTGTTTTTTATTCCCTTCTTGTTGTGGATTGTTCTTTGGGTGTTTTCTGCGCCTTCTTGGAGGTTGGCACGTCCCTTGCCAACTTTGCGCACTCTATATATACTTAAAGATCGTCTCTACGGTTAAGATAGGTTTGCGACGCATCCATTTTCCAATATATAGAGTCATCTTGAAAGTGATGGGGGGAGTTACAAATCTCTACTAAAACTCACGTCAAAATAATGTCATTTTATTTGCTACTCTTTCCGAGCGAAATTTGAAACATGACGTCATTGGACATCCAACAAAAATAGGTTTTTACATTTCAATGAGGATTTGTTGCGGCAGTCAAAAGGTCAAATGCAATGCAACTCCGACTGAATATCATCAACATTTAGGAATGAACTGAATATCCTTTGTAGAAAAATATACGGACCATAATATTACTTGAAATGTGACGTCATCAAGCGATTTTTTTAAATATATTTATTGACAAAATTTGCACTAACTTGAAGGGTATCAAACACAGTGGCATTTTACCCCATTTTAGCGTGAGATTAGACAATAGTAAATCCTGCCCGTTTCAACGAGGGTTCTTTCTATTGGGAAAATGAGTGAATTACTTGACTGAATTTGACCTTGGAGCCCCTCTTTAGCGCAGTAGAGACTCTGGAAGTATATGCAAATGGGCTAAAGTTAAGACCCCTTGGTCATTGCTAGGCTTAAGAATAGAGTATAGCAAGTTTAAAGGTACACAGTACAATACTGACAAGAAATCGCATGGTAGACTTCAACCCAATTGTCAACCGTTTTTTCCCTTTCTTTTAGCGAGATTTTGTTTTTGCCGTGGCAACCGTCAAACCTTACAGAATACAGCACCACAAAGACGAATGTCGAACGACACCGCAAGAAAGACGGACAAGAAAAAAACACTCCTCTCGTGAAAACAGGTGCCGATTGAAAACAAACTGAAATTACGACAACAAGGGTCAGGGGGTCGCGGAATCTCGTTAAAAAACATACAAGAATGTGTAAACCATAAAACGACATCCAGGGTGATAAAAGATCGAAATACTGCCCTATTGACCTGACAGAGACAAACAATTCAGTCAGTCAGTCGGTCCTTGTTCGTGTCTTGTGGCTTTTCAGACGCGGAGTTCTATATTTCAGAGAAAGGGAATGAATATTATTTTAATACTTTTGAAATGCGTATTAAACCATTTTTGTAAGTAATTGTGTACATGTGCTTTTTAGTGCGTAACTAAGTTTTAATGTTTTTTTTAGACGCGTAAGCCCAAAATGCAATTCACTGTAAATTATGTGTATATGGATCCTTTCTCAAAAACAGTTTATGCTAGCAACAGCTGCAGTGCTTCTCACCAAGTAAGATTTATGGTCATTAATTTTTGGAGTATTTAAAAATCTATGACCCTATCGTTAACTTTGTTGGTGAATAAAATAGGGCAAATCATAAAAATACAATCGACATCACGGCATAAAGAAATGTTGGTCTGATCGGAGAGCAGACGTTGTACACAAACATGTTTTGACGTTATTAGGACAAATAATAGCCACGCAGAATATTTAACCAATCCTTTTTTTTTGTCTACAAATGAATGTGACAACAGGATGCCTGAAGGGGCGAGTGCTACGACTAAGGCGTAAACTCGAGACCTTGAAATTAAAAGACAAGAAAGAAATAATGTGTGATGCATCTAGACATTGCGAGACTCGACACACTAATAACATCACGGTACAAGAAAACAACACCTTCATTGCTGTTGAATGGGGACAGATGGTGCCGAATAATATCGCGGGATTTTTGTGTGGGGGGGGGGTTCGTAAAGAGAAGCAAAATAAGGTTTGTCTTCATGACAACTTCACAAATATTGCATATGATTTAAAGGGGCATGTTTTCAGTTAAATTAAATTCAGACACACATTTATTTCCATACTTCTATGAAAAATAACGACAAGTTTGATGTAAAGATGGAGTTAGGCAAACATAAGATAAGTAGCAACAATCAGGGGGAAAATATAACAAATAGAGTATGGGGCTGTTTTGATCAAAGGATTATTGGACTGGGCGCTTTGGGCTATAAAAAGCGTTTGTTATGAAATTAATTGATTGGAAGGATATTTTAAAAGAAGAATTAAATGATTCACATTATCATCCCTTGAAGAGTGTGGTTTTTGTTTTATGACACGGTTATTTTATAGGACCGAATATTCCACTCTGCAAAATGGCGAGACATCATGTTAAGCTGGTTGTATCGCCAGTATTAAATTTGTGTTTTGTTATCACAACTCACAGGTATTCTTGTGCAAAAACAAGTTTTTAAAAGGATTAAGGAGCAATTCGAGAGATTTAAAACTACAGCAAGCTTCATTGACTTTTCTAACATCATTACAAACAAATCGTTTTTACTTTTATACGATTGGCTTTTTTTGTTATTAAAATCCGGTACACACAAAGAGCAGTGCCTTTCACGGGGTCGAGATTGGCGCAGGCAAGCACCTATCAAACACGTCTTCGTCTCGACCTACATCAACAATGACATTAAATCATTACGCGTTTACGTTTTATGGGATCAACCGCGGCCTCACCAGCGCGCACACAGACACGGCCATGGGGTTGCTCGCGTCATTTCTCCCCGTCGCCATCTTTAAATGTTTATGGGTGACTCCGGTGGTAAAAGACGCTCAGTAAAAAAAAGAAAAAAGACAGGTCTGGCTTAAACAGTTTCGCGACAACATTGTTTTATTACCGAGACCTATCAAATTTCCAGCAAGGTTCAATAAAAATTTCAGTTTTCATATTTCACTGGGTTTGACGGAGCATGGTCTAATTACAGGGTTTGTATGGCCTTAAGAACTGCGTGCGCGCAGGGATACCGTACGTGAACTCCATTAGAAAGATCATGGCGGGACACATTGAAACTATTCTGTTTAATGGTGCCCGTATGGTATCGGTATATACAAAGTGGACTGTCTCTTCTCTGAGCTTGATGACGAACAATGACAAATAGATCTGGGTTGTAAATCATAGCTGGAGGAAGACGACGCCAGGCTCAGTTGGTGTTATCGAATGATTTACAATCATTGCAGTGTACCAACTGCCTTTGATGCTCACAATAATATACATTTTTCTTACGTTATTTATTATACTTTGGGGATTTATCCCTTGTTTAAATAGCACCCAATACTAGGTTCATTGATGGTAACGGAAAATATTGGGGGCTTTTTATCTTTGCTCACGCACGCATGTGGCTAAAAAAGTTTTGCATACATTTCAAATCCGTGGATCACAGTTCGAGTCCCGACTATGAGGGCACCACTAAAATGGTCATGTGTTGTTGTTTTTTGTTTTGTTTACACAATTGGTGTGTTACTCTTACATCTATAACACTCAGAATGTTGAATCATTCTCTGTTTTAACCGCTTTTTAAAAATATTTTACACTATTAACTTTTTATCATATTTTACAACTTTCAATTTTAATCTTGATTTTTTTATGATTGCCAGTCGTCCCTGTTTCTTAATATTTCCAATGCCTTTCTCTGCGGAACACTTTTTAGTGATGACGTTTGTGCTATTTGCATCAAAAACAACTTATTTAAGAACTGGTGGCACCTTCCCGTAGGTCTATTTAGGCTTGAAACTTTCAACTTTAATATCGATTTTTACTGCTGTGCATTAATTTGTCCGCTTTTTAACCTTTTCAGTGAAAGTCAGGCTCCGTGGTACCAAGTTCAATTTTTTGTGACGTTTGTGCTATTCCCATCAAAAAATATATTTTTAAAAACTGTGGCATCTTCCCGTGTTTAGACTTGAACCTTTTGTGCTTGAAACTTTCCGTTTTAATTTTTAATGATTTATTTGCAGTCATCCCCGGTCTTCCAGTGAAAGTCTCTGCAACACAAAGTTTAGTGGTTGTTTTTTGGGTGATGTCTGTACTATTTGAATAAAAAAATACATAATTATTGAAGAACTCAAATGGCTTCTTCCTGTATTTTAAGCTTGAAACACCTGATTATTGTAGTTATGCAAATTGACATTCATTATTTGATCATTAACCTAAAGATGTACAATACACCGTGCGTTTTGTGACACCAAATCAAGGGAATTGGGTCGCAAGTGTCCCCTACCTCACACAGCTTCCCCCTTCGTCCTAGCCCTTCTCACTGAACCCATTGCTGCAAGCCCTTAACTCAAACTTGCCATCTCATAAATCCAAAGTCGAGGGAACTTCTTGTCAAAGCAGATGTTTCAAGAAAATTCCTTCTGGCACAAATCCCGGGCGCTGAATGGACGAGCGGTATTTATTTGGCACAAGGCCCCGCTGTCATCGGCGGGCAGACTTTTGCTGCAGGCGTACCGGCACAAACTCACGACGGGAACATGGGCGCACGTAGGTGTTGGCACGCGTGCCACCACCGAAAGGTATAGAACATGTCAGAGAAATCCAAGCTGTACCAGACAAAATTAAAATTTTAAACAAACAATCTGACCAAACAATTTTTAAATTGCCCAGTGGTTTCAGGGGCTTCTTTAAACATTAGATTAAAGGTCTCTAGGTGGATCGTTGAGAATTCGTGAAGATACAGAAGTTCTGGTGGAAACTTAACAACTGACAGCAGAGGCGTAACTAAGGGGGAGAGGGACATGGGGCACGTTCCCCCTACCCAGTTGATGAACGTGTGTCCGCCCCCCCCTCCCCGGTGTCCCCACTTGAATTCTGGACTTTTTAAATTGGAAGTTTCCAGAGTTGTAATGTGGCAATTTTGATGTGTTTAAGCTATTTTTCCACGGGAACCGGATCCGAGAAACCAAATTACATACAAGAATAAGCTGAAAAGGTGGGGGGTTTTCAAAAGAAAAAGACAACCGAAGTGCCAGAAGTGCCCCCTAGAAAAGAAATGGTGCACCCACTAAAATGGTACCCCAGTACGGCGCTGACTTACAGACATATCCCAATAACTGGTCATCGGTCTGTATCAACTTTGACGGTCGCATGGACCAGAACAACAGCAGAAGCTTGACCGATATACGGCAACCACTAGCCAGACGAAGTGTCTACGACTAGGCTCGGTTGTCGGTTACATTTCTTCTCAATCAGAGTCATTCTCGACTTTGTACTTCCGTTGAAAAAGAACTGGCTTGGGTTTCCAGGAGTGAATATCCCTGCCTTTACTTCCATGTGGCAAGCCTTCACGATCTCCAAACAAATGTTGAAAAAACAAAAAACAAATACAGCCAGAAACAAAAGCACAGCAAGATGATATCACAAGGGCCAAAATGTTCAAAGGATATACAAATAGACAGGCACACCCGATCGTCATAGACATAGACCGGAAAAGAGACACAAAAGAAGAAGAGGTATGGTAAGATCCCATTGTGTCTTGCTCGAAGATGATACAGCGGGTCTGTATCCCTTGCATAGGACCATACACGCATGGCGTCGGGGCCAGCGCGTGGCGCTCGCCCGCCTCCTTTCGCAAGGTGTTTACCGGGTTACGCCTTGGCCATCCGAAGACGTTGGTGACAATGACCCACCGGTGGCTGCCAAATCAACTGAACAAACACCCTGATAATCCGTCCGCTGATCGGTGCTTGTCAGAGGAGTTGTTGCCGTGGGGGAAACAAGATGTGCTCCTGTAGCGGTAACTTTAATGAAAGTTTTTTTTTTTTTTTTTTTTTTTTTTAGAATAAAAGTTGTGAACTACAAGTTCCATTGAGGGTGTTTTCGAAACGAGGGACCAATCGATCCGGCCTTGGCATAGTTTAACGTGAACATTATAACTTATGACTCCTTGTTGTTGGTATATCACCTATGGAGGTTTAAAACCTAAAATCTCAGCCCACACCAAGTTTCTAAAAGGCACTCTGTGTCTGACGGCATGCCAACTTAAGCATACCCTTTGTGCATAGTCCAGTGGTTGCTCTTCGTACTGAGTTGTTACTGCAAGTTAGTGTATGTATTAATTACGGTATGTGGTAATCAGAAGTTCAACTATTGTCCATAGGCGCGATTTGAACAGTTGTGCTTCTTGAGCTTCATTCGGGTCCGAAGTTTGCACGAAAAGTGAAACCAATTTTAACAGTGAGTAGGCCTAACAACGTAATAATTTTAGTGTTTTGATTCGTCGGTCATTTTGGAACTTTAGCCTATCAGTGGAAAACAGGGTAACTTTTTACACATTATTGTGAATTTATTAACATAATTACATAAAACAAGGCAATTGGGTTTTGACATAATTGATGGTCTATATATACGGGAAACGTTCTAATTTTGTGAAATCTTAAGTCTGACGACCAGCGGCAACAGCATGGTAATCTAACGGTATTAACGAACGATGCACCATGCACAGCCGCCGACTTGCGGCTGCACGGGCCGGTGCACCCCGTCGGTCAGCATGCCAAGGCTCACCGGCGCACGCCGGACTCACTCGGAAAGCAAAGATTGCGCGTGTGGGCGCGCTACCCACAAAGTGTGGTCGGGAAATTTAAAAGCGCATCCTATCTTCTGCAAAAACACGCTGACAAAACAGTGGAAGGCACGTAGCGAGGGCTTTTGTTTCAACACAATGAGAGGTTTTTTTTTCTTTCAACCTTAAGCATACCATGATATATAGACTCCGTAGTCTATAATGTGTATTATCAGATGACATTGACAAGCGGGTGTCCGACGGACGTTCGAAGAAATTATCTCGACCGAAGACGAAAACCTGACAAGTCCTGTCTGGCAATCGCGTATATACAAAAAAAATAAACAATGCAATTTAGTTGAAGGTTTCTTGATTTGGGTCATGTGAAATTAACGCGAAATTAATTGCCTGTCAACAGTGAGTTAAATTGGTCTTTAACGGGCGAAATAATTTGTTTCTTCAATTCGGAAACGATATTCACTGCGACTATATACAACAATGTTCTACATTTGTTTTTTATCGGAAGAGAAGACCAATGTGCATCATCCGAAGACAGTGACATCTTTCCAAAGTTGTTTTATATTTTCCACTTTCTTCAATCTTTTTTGTTGAACACATTGTGGGTCTAACCCCACAGTATGAGGGAAAAACCACAAAAGCCCAAACAAACAAATAAACAAACACCCCAACAAACAAACAAACAAAACACACACACAGGTAGGCCCTATAGTTCCTACCTAAAAATCACCCCAAATGTCTATCTTGATTGGGCATTCGTACACATTACCCGCCCCTGGAAACATTCAATCCGATCAGTGAGATCCAAAGTCACACGCAAAACATTTGTTATAATATAATCTTGAGTTTTCACGTAGACTTGTATCCAATCAATTTTCCTGAGATGTGACTTGAAACTTACCCTCTATTAGTGCTGAGCACAGGATGACTTTGGTTAGCTTTAAAGACTCTGCTTCAG
>CM021539.1:14046636-14070549 GCA_010994315.2 Pisaster ochraceus | reverse complement strand
GGGGGGATATGCCCCTGTGGTTACGCCACTGACAACAACAGTCCAGCACCCCCACCCCTTAAAAAATGTACGATTTAAACATATTCATTACTCTGTCCTTATACAATTGTATCTTTCTGGCTTACCTCCATAACACTGTCTAGGCTGATGCTGGAAAGAAACTTGAAAGAATTCTTTCAGGTAAAATACGATACTGAAAAAAAAAAATCGTTTCAATGGTGTCCCACACGTGTACAAACTCATCATAGCATTGTGAAAACCAGTTCTATGTGAGTTTCTCTAACCGCTGATGACTGCACCTAGCTAGCATCATTTTCCTCACGGTGAGGGCCTACAGAACGAAACGTCGGTTACAGGGTCCCCTATACTACAAACACATTTGTTTTGACCCAAACCCAAACCATTGAAGTTTCTTCTGGAGACGAGCAGAGTATACTCTGTTCGAAACGTCAAGACTTGACACTGGCTCTTTTTAGAGCCAACACTTATCCCAAACGAGATTTACACATAGCTGTACCCGCAAGTGTACTATAGTAATAGATACTCACTGAAGTCTCAATTTGACTGTTCACGCTGCAAGCTTAAAACAAACTCTTGTCAACCCCAATATCCCATTTGGTGGAGTCGTTTTGATGGGTGAAAATTCACCCAATACAAGGCCACTGGATCACTCAGGGTGAGGGCTACAACAGAAAATACAGACATTTTGAAGGGGGAGAAGAAACTGTTTACATTTCTCTTGAAGTGGAACAGAAAAGATGGTTGGAAAACAAGTTTCAAAATAGGAGAGGAACATCAGACAGTCTCACATTTGCCGTTGATAGAGATAGCCGTGTTAGTCTCATAGATAAAACAAGGAAGGTAGTGGTACCGCTTGCACTTTGAAGGGAGGGTATGCCTTTGGCAATTACACCAACAATTTAAATGACCATACAATTTACTTGAAAAGAGCACGAGCTTTTGATATTATGAAACAACCCCCTTTGAAGTAATGTAGTTTTAGAGAAAGAGGTAATGTTCACCCCAAATTTTGAATTAAGAAAGGCTTCAGACATGAAGCCTTTCTCATGCATCTGAAAGCACACAGTTCAATTCAACAAACATTATTTCTTTTCATCTTCGATGACCAATTGAGCCCACATTTTCTCAGGTTTGGTATTTTATGCATAATGTTGGGATACACCAAGTGAGGATACTGGCCTTTGACAAGTACCAAAATAGTATACACTGCTTTTAAGGCAAACTATTTACATAAAAAAAACTTCATGAGCTTTCGTAGCTGACAACTAGACTTCATCACTTGCTTTTGGAACAGATGAAGGGAAGAGGTGAGAAGATGTCGCGGCAACATGTAAACTGCGAGCGAGCGTTTTCAGATGGAGCAACGAACGGAAGACCCTCTGCGACATATTAGAAGCGGCTGAAGACGTATTTGCATTTACTTTTTTTTGTATAAAACTAACCGAGCAAAATGGGTAGCTTGACCATTTTAAGTCCAGTGCGAACAGCCCAGGAAAACTTCACCCTAGAGTAAAAACTTAAGTCCAACTGGTAGAATTGATAAAGGAGCATACTGGACAACCCATAATTAGCTTTCACGAACCCAATGGTTTGAACAGTCAAAGTTAATGGATCTATGCAGACGAATTATAAACTTCGATCACGTCTTGTGAACAAAATCTGTTTATTCAATTCGAAAAGAAAAGGGTTTTACTTTAAGTTTGAGCAATGAAAAAGGGAAAAAAGAAAGCATTGAAACAAACAAGGCCTAAATATTAAACGGTAGATTTATAACGTACAAGGATGCTGTATACTGCATTAAAGATAGCAGTTTTTACACTTTTTATAGCTATAACTCATCATATACAGAGATAAAAGTTTAAATTGTTCATTTAATTTTTAAAGGCAAGTTATACCTAGACGTGTGCGTTATCATATCAGCACCAAAGGTCTGAGACTGCGACACTCCCATACCAAAACCCATAGCTCCCCCAGCAACCTAACGCCCAAACACAATGACGTCTATTAGATTTACTTGATAAAACATCACTTATTTACACTGAATGCCCAAATTATAACTTGACAGACAGCCCCCAACAGCGTGGCAGCGAGCTCAGGAGCAATTATCACGCAAACATATACCTTGGAAAAGATCTTGGCTGCCGTTCACACGGTGCAAGCCAAACAATTGTCCGACCGCAACTGTCCTCTGATTGGTCGCCTGGCAGTGAGATACTAACTTTCCCACGGTATTGTAACACGCGTGCGGGTCGCACGCCAGTACTGCTGACGGTTTCTATTCACCCCCACGACTACAACAACCTGCGCTTTCTGCCATTGGGATTTTTTTAAAACTATAATGTCATTGTGCAGCTTGGAATATAATACACGTGGATTGGGTACAAGATGGGGTTCGGATTTTAGCGTCTATAGTTGAAGTTATTCGCCTTCTTTGTGTGCGCGAGCAAAGCGTTGAAGTTTAGCAGGGGTCTGCCCAGTAAATTGACCCCGCCTACGTGACCTCAGCCTGCAAGACAAGGCGACAGGTAAACAATGATTGGCACACGAGCAGCAGACGACACTTCTTTGACAACAGAGGGGGGGACTTCGTCAAAATAGAAACAGCCAGGGGAATGACCGATGACAGCCTGGTGGCTTTAGCCAATGGCGTGTGCCGAACGGACGAGGTACGGTGACTGGGCGAGTGGCGGATTGCTGTCAATCAACCCTGAGCTAGCCTGCCGGGTGTTGTGTAAATGTAGTGGTGTTTTGGGAACCCTCAGTCAGTCGCATGGACTTTTTGAAGCAGAGCGTGGGAACCGTACGACTCATTCTTGACTTACGACCGTAGACGACAGGACGTGTTTCATCGTCAGCCACGCTCTCTCCTTCTGCCTTCCAGTCAGCATCTTCCATCTGTTGCATCCCAGGCCACAAAGAAGCAACAAGTCTCTAATCTGCGTATCCGTAAGATACCACAGTGTGCTTTACTCGTCTTTGTTCCCAAGACACATACGAGAATCCACGAGAAATTATGAAGCGTACACTGAGCGACTCCGATACTGACGAGATCTTCGATGACTCCATCAAGGGGTAAGTGTCTTAACTTCACTAATTAAGACAAAGTAAACTAACTGCTAGAAATCTGACGCTATAAAGCTACTTTGTCATTCGGTTTTTATCTCCTCGTGAAAGTATGCCTAAAGTTCCATTTTATCAAAGTCCACTCGATTAAACATTGCCAGTCTTGCAAGAGTTGTTTCAAATCATACCAGATTATTTTCATCACTTGTTGATCATTACACAACTTGTTGATCATTACTCAACTTGTTGAACATTACGAAACTTGTTGAACATTACGAAATCACCAATTTAGCCTACTTTCATCTCTAGTTTGGAAGTCTACAAGACTTAATGAAACTCCTGATGACGCTATTTAAATGCGCCAGTCTATTCGTTTATTTTGATCAGGTGGTTAGATCACGTGATGCCTTGAAACTTGAACATGTATATGTTGCACGTGCCAACGGTGTGTCGTAACAATGTCTTATACAACACATGTACTGAATATTCATCGTAATCCGTTAATTAGTAAATTATTTAATTAGTGCAAATTTGTTGTATTTTCCCCCCGCAGGTCACCCAGTCAATCATGCCCAGTGACAGCTCGCAAGAAGCGAAGAGGGGTAAGATACTTATGTTTAATTTGAATTTAACTTAACTCTTTTAGCTCCTTTTGCAGTTATTCATCTAAGTTTTGTTTTGCTTCCATGTGACATTTCACTGAGACCTGTGTGTATCTATTTACTGTTGTTGAATTGTATTTGAATTACATTATCAGTATTTACTTTGAACATTAAGCCGGTGTCCTTTATAACTTCCATACATCAAGTTAACGATCGTGGCACAAAAGTAAACTCATTTTCTGGGCGTCATCCTGACGGATGATCTCTCACTGAATCTGGTTTCTTTTCGAAAACTAACCTTTGTCAAAAACATTTTGAAGTTTTTAGCTTCAATATTCGTTCGCCTATTTGATGTGAAAGAATAATCACCTATTGGAACTTTTGCAGATTATTCAAGACATATATTATTTTCTTAGAACCAAAAATTGTATGAATCTGATATAAACATTTGAAATGCTGTTGGTGTACAATCAAAAGGGAAAATTGCTAATTATTGTTTCAACGCAATCACACTCTTGCTCAGGCCCATGTATTTAAAGATTACTACCTCTTTGTTCATGTGCATTCAACCATTCATTTTCAGGATCGCTGCATTCCTAGTCTTAAAATTAATCAACAGATTCTGACACATTTTATTACAGTGTTGACTGTTACCAAAAACTGTTGACATTCATCGCTTTAAATCACTTGTTACAAAGCATCTTTCAAGCCACAGAGCAAGCTCCACCTATCAATCATTCACCGATGTACTTTCGTCTAATATAAAATCGTATTACACTGTTGACTTGTTGATGATCCGTGTATATAAGCCACTTCATTCCTTAGCCTTTAACTGTCCAGATTTAAAGGAAGGGTGTAACCTTTGCCAACTACTCTAAAAATTAATAACCATGAAAGCTTCCTTGGTATAAAAGAACACTGGAGAGCTGTTAATATTATAACACATTTTTAGACACGAACCCCTTTGAAATGATGTAGTTTTAGAGAATGAGGTAATTTTTCAACCCGAAATTTTGAATCTGAAAAAAGGCTTCAGGCATGAAGCCTTTGTCATACATCTGAAAGCACAGCAATTCTATGCAACAAGGGTGTTGTATTGTTGATTGTTTGCTTGTTTTTTCGTTCGTTACTTTCTTGCAACTTTGATGACCACCTGAGCCCAAATGTTCACAGGATGTTTATTTTACGCAGATATTGGGATACACCAAGTGAGGACACTGGGCTTTGAAAATTACCAAAAGTATACCCTGCCTTTTAACTGAGAGCTCGTATAGTTCCTGAGTTCGAATGTGGTATTTATGAATTTTATTTGGGATTATTTTTTTAGATCATTGAGAAGAGAAGACGTGACCGGATTAACAATTCTTTGACCGAGCTGCGACGCCTTGTTCCTGCTGCTTATGAAAAACAGGTGGGTTTTTAATTAACCTGTTGTTATTTTGTTAATTAATCAATATTAGATCTCGTCATTACTATGTTTATTTAACATCAGGGTCAAGCAGTGGAGTTTGGTTTGAAATTATGCAAATCCTGTTTGAAAATATCGTATCACACCTCTTTAAACGAACCAGTGACAACGACAACTCATCGTGCAAACGTTGGAATGGATTTTGGTGAAACTAAAATCTATTTGTTGTATTTGATCCTACATTGTTGAACTGTTTTGTTCAGATTCAAAATTGTGTTTTAAGTGGCAGCTGTGGTTTTGACCCTGGTATTCACTGATGGGTATCACGAATAAAAAAAAAAAACTTAACAAGTATTTGTTTTATTGTAATATTTTTTTAATCCACCCCTCTTTTTGTTGCCAGACAAAGGGCAAGCATTTTGTGTAAAGTGCATTATGTTTACTGTCATACAACTAATACGATGTTCGTTCGATCACTCAATAAACTACGCATGACTGCAGATGGCTATCCACCCTTCACTGTTGGCGTGCAAAGCACACTCATTGATAATACATGTTGTTCTCGATAGATAAATAAAACGTATATAATTGGAGTGGCTCTTGTGGCGAACAATTAAAACCACGTGAGTACGGGCAAACATCGGATATAGAATTGTCCCCAGCACAGGCTCCCCCCTTTGCCCCGGAGTTGCAGCGAGTGCATATCCCACGGTGTTACTGCAATCACTGCATGGGAACCGATTGTACCCTGAATGATGGTTAAACACAATCTAAATTGCCTCAACACAATGCCCACTTCTGAGGCTCATGAATTTTTCATGTGAGAGAGTGATTCTTTGGTGGTTACCACGGGTGTAGAGGGTCGAGCGGTCGGCACGCAGCCCTGTGGCCCCGCACGGCCACGCACGACAACAATGGCCCGGCAGCGCAGACAAAAGACCCAACGGCGCAATTAATCGCATAGAGCTTTAATCTCAACCGGGGCAGAGAAGGTCTGGAGAATGAACATCAAGAGATATAGAGGACAGTTCCGAAACAGCGCGTGCAAAAAGAAATGATATTGCGATGAGGCGATCGTGGATTTAATGAGGCGTCTAATTTCTGCATAAAACCAATCGTACAATCATTCAATTGTGTTCAGCCTTAAAATCATGTTGGCTTATAAATATATAATTTAGGGTATACAAATTTGAAGCCACATTTCTTTTTCATTTTGCTTTTTTTAACTTTATGTATTGACCTAAATCAGTTATTTATCTATACTTATTTTTGGTTCATGTTTTTAAGTTGTCACTGTTATTTTTGGTCGTGGTGGTGGTGGGGGTGTTGTTGGTGATGTTGTTGTTGCTATCAATACATTGTTTGTGATGGGTTTAATCATTGAGGTTCTACCTACATGGTTTAATTAAACAACAATGCTATCAAAGTATGCAAGACATCTGCAAGAAACACCCGTTATAATTATCTGAAAGAGATAGCTGCTATTCTGGAGTATAAAACAAGGAAGGTAGTGGTAGCTTAAAGACTTACTAGTCAGACATTTTTTTACATGAGCTTTTGTAGCAACAATCTGATGAAGTAGTTGCTACGAAAGCTCGTGCAGTTGTTTTATGCAATTATTTTGTCTTTAATCGCTACCACTATCTTCTCAGTTATATTTAAAGATGAAAACGGTTTTCAAATTGACAGCCGCCCTTATTGTCATCAGACTATTTTCATCATCTCTTTATCAACATCATGTCCGTGTACCATGCTTCATTTTAAATACGTTTTGTTTTCCTCACTTACCTTCAGGGCTCGGCAAAACTTGAGAAGGCAGAAATTCTGCAGATGACAGTGGACCATCTTAAGTATCTGCATGCTAAAGGTAAGCACGGTAAGAGAAAAAGCCCTTCAATTTCCAGTTCATGTTGTAATATCAATCAAGGGTACATAGGAATTGTTTGCTAAATGCAAAAGTTCTGCTAAGCATAAGAGGTGTACACATTTAACTTGTTTTGCAATTTGGTGCTCGATACGTGGCATGGTGTACCCCATATTGTATCTTCATTGTGTTGTGGGAACATAGGAGGTCTTTCATGGACTTCAGGGGATACTCCTGCAAGAGGCAAAACTGAGTGATTGCCGGTGGATTTTCTTTCACAGAGATCGGGAAAGCACTTAGCATACAGTGCTTAATACACATCGGTGTAAGGGAAAAACCAAATTAAAATTCGTCATCCTGATGCAAATATTACATCTGTTAGGAAAAACTGTTATGGGAACATTTATGGGACACCCTCTGCCATCCATATCGGGCAGGGTATACATTTTACGTTTCTTCTTGTCAACAAAAGAAACATTTCAAGTTCAATGTGACCCCCCTACCCATATTAGTATTGCAAAACTCAATCTATTATCTTCCCATCTGCAGGTATCGATGGATCGTTCCACCCTTACGGTGAGGCTCATGCCTACGCAATGGATTACCGCGTGCTGGGTTTTCGAGAGTGTGCCTCGGAGGTTGCACGTTACATGGTCACAGTGGAGGGTATGGATATCCAAGACCCCCTTCGCCTTCGCCTCATGAGTCACCTCCAATGCTACATGGCACAGAGAGAGTTCCAGTCCAGGCAGCATTACTCAGTGCCCGGTCATCCTCACTCGCAGTTCACCTCTCACGCTGCTGCTCACGGCCAGACTGGGGTACTACCTCACGGTCAGCATAACGCGGTTACGGGCGACGCCTCACACGGTCCGCCAATCTCGTCTGGGGTTCAGATCACGGACAGCTCCACAGCTGGAAGGCAAATGATTCCGATGATCACCAGCTCCAGCCAGGAGGCATCATCGTTGACCTCATGTCACGCACGGCTCCCAATGCCGCCGTCAACGGCTGCTTCCGTACCAGTTAACTCGTCGGTATCTGCCCAGATCTCGCCGCCCGTGGCACCAATCCAAAGTCTTCACACACAGTACCCCGGAGTGACGTACAACAGCCTCCCAGTCCTTTCACCCAATGGGTTCAGCCCGACCAGCTCGTCACACATGACTCACAGCACCATTATGTCCAAACCGTATCGCCCATGGGGAGCTGAGATGGCATACTAAAAATGACGCATGGCTTCTCCCTGATTAACTTTGAACTTTAACCCTTGCTGGAAGTCTTCCCCATTGGCGGTTAACCTCGTCACAATCCACTCATCGTTCATACACTATCTAACCAATAGTGGAGTAACACCCAAATTAAGGTGTCAGTTTTTTAACTATTTAAACTTGAAGTACATGTTAAGCACCAATCAGGTCATAGTGAGGTTTTCAAATGGCCTATAAAGTCCATCACACGTCAAATCAGAACTTTTTAAAATGTTAATGAAAACACAAAATGTATTTCTTGATCAATATCTATGCACACTCTAACTTCACCAAACGACTTCCTGAACGATTTGCATTATTTAAAAACGAGTTTGAATCCATACTTAAAAGGGCACTGTCGTCATGATCATGGTCTGCTTGTGGCTGGACATGGAAACGTGAACTCTCACCCAGTTCCTGCACGCGCGCGCGTTGACCGTCACATCACAAACAACAGTTTTCAAGGGCGCCGTCATTGTTATCGCGCGTGCAGTAGCTGGGTGAGCGTTCAAAATGTATTGTCTGGCCACAGACTCGCTGTGATCACGACGAAAGTGCCTCTTTAAATAAACACCCTAGAACACAAGGTGCTAATCATTGTTGTAATTAAACATTATGCATAAACCAATTTTTGACTTTTCTATTTTTTCCACTATGCATTTTTTAAAAACTTCACTCATTGAAGAGGAAAGTGTGCTAGTAACCAATTTTATGACTATTTTCTATTCCATAGACCTTGCAGAATAAGTGACCGTATATCTGCAAATGTTTCTCACCATAACATAAATTACAATAATCAAATTTAATCGTACGAGCTAAAACGATGCCCTGGACGTGATATTATGTATCGTAGTAATAGTATATTTATTATTATCCCATTGTGATTTAAAAATTAATTTATTAAAAAATCAACATTCCATGTATTAAGTCCTTAATCATCAAATGAGGAAAGGTAAATTACTTAATTATCAAAAAGTGCGACTTTATTTCCAAATCTTATTTATTGATTACAGAATGAGATGTAACTACCAATTTCGTCACAGGTACTTGACTTGAAATTACCGGTACAATTGTTAATTTTATTGTATTTATATTGTTTGTAAAATCTTGTAAATATTTATTTATTTAAAGTCGTGAGCTATGTCACAACCCTTTCAGTTTGCCCGGTGTTCTAACGCTGTTTCTATGGTAACGTAATAGTCACTTTTTGTTTAGCTTTTGGTAACTTCTCTGGGTTAGCTCAAATCAGGGGCCCAATACCATAGAATTGCTTAAAGCAGAAAATATTGCTTAACATTTTTATACTTAAGCAAAAATGAGCAGGAAACCAGTAACATGACACATGTGACAGGGTGTTTTAGATGGTAACCTTAATCTGGTAAGCATATTGTGTTTGTGCTTTAAGCAGCTCTATCAGGCCTTGGTGGATGAGTACAACAAGCTTATGTTTTTAGACAATTGCAGCTGTACTTATCTGTTTTATGCATTTGGTAAGCCATACGGAAAAGGCCATTCAAACTTTGTACATCAGAATGTACATCTTGCATATTAATGAGCTAATTTGCATAATTTACCGTGCCCAAAAAAATAATTAAATAATAGAGTGGCTATGCCTGCGTGAGTTCTCTGCAGAGACAATTTGAGGAAACTGTTTGCAGAGTTTAAGCCGTAGCCGCATTGGAAGCAGCCAATCTGGACACGGTGGCCAAGCGGAGCAGCATCCGCACTGCTACTTTGAGGCTTAAGGCTTTGCCCAAATTGAGCGGCTATGGCCACGGCTATGGCTGCTGGCTTCAACAGTAACACTGAGAAGAACCAAAAACAACCACCAAGCCCATGCCGTAGACAACATCAGTTTTGTTTTGGACACGATCTGTTTGAAACTCGAGTTCAAAGAAACCGGGCAATATGAAAAAGATATGGAAATTGAATGTAGAGTGGACGGCATATCATAAATGGAGCTGTCAAGTGCTATAATTACTACCACTAAATAATATAATAGACCATGTCACCTTGTTTACGAAAAAAGTGATCTTGTACATTCCAGGGCATTTACTGGCAGGCAAGATACCACACTAGTCATACGAGAAAATTTACATTTTATATTATTAAAATTACCACGTAAATTCAAGAATTTTTATTTAAACAAAATAACAGCTGAAGTTTTGAGATGTGCCACATTTTTGTTTATCGAAAAATTGCTAACTGCAATCTACACTGAATGAAAGATATGCTCTACTGAGTTGAGCTGTGTACAAATCGTGCCTGCCGGAAGCTCTAGTGGCTCTTATCAGGTTACAAGGTCTATACACTTACACTCATAATTACAGCAAACTCAAGACCGGATACCAATCTCAACCGGGTACCAGTGATAATCTTGTTGAATTATGGGAAACCAGATTAATGTTAAAGCTATCTGTTTATAGCAAGGTTGATAATCATGTTAAAGACAACATTCTTTTGATAATGATTTTTTTTATATACATCGAAACGCTGAAATGTTAATAAATGATTGATTACAACAAAACTTGACTTGCAGTCGTGTAACTGTCTAGTTGTCTCTTGTGTGTATATCGTTGATCAAAACCACACTTCAAGATGAGTTTACTAATGATCGGTGTAAACAAATGATAGCTTTCACTCTATACGGTTACTTCGTTTAGACGTCAACGCTGATTCCGATTGCATTCACTCATTATAAAATCGTATACCCTTAGGTAAACTGTTTTTTGTTCGTCATATATACCGGTGAAAACGTGACGGTTGGATATAAGACTTCCCATCCCCTAGAGATTCCTGGAGTGTTTCAGGGGTGAGGGATTGGACGACGATTGGTGAGGACGCCTGACAGCAGCGGCTTATCCAATGAGTAGATCTGCTAGTTCGTTTTTTCTTGGTTGTAAACTGACGAGAATGGAAGAAATAACCTAGCAGATCGAGTACATGTGTATTATAAATAGATTAGCTTACCTCGTTTCCAGGTAGTGCCAGAGTGTGGAGTGTGGAAATGCGTCCCCTATAGATGTCTCGCACAACCTTTTCCTCTGTCTAAGCGTATAGGCATGTTGGTCATAGCAAAGAGCAAGACCACTCTTGGTCATGGCGTCTCTAATAGTATATTAAGAACTCTTCCGAGATTGACTTTGCAACACGTGTATTAGCCTGTTGGTTGAACAGAGGACTTCACCAAAACACAACCTGCAAGGCTTATGCAGGCTGTCGTTCCTCAGTTTTCAAGTGTTCCTTGGGACCTTAACGAATACAAGAGCTGACTTTCAGATGGTTGATGGTTCAGCGAGATCGCTCTCCCGTACAGTTCGTTTTTACCATGTGTGAGCGTGTACATTGCACTGCATTGTCACGGAACATACATTTAGTTCCATTGTAATACATGCCACTGTAAATGTCAAGCATTGTTCTGAGTACAAGTTGGCTGGGACTTAAAAAGCCACTGGACATTCCATGCACGAAATCGCAACGCTTCAAGGAGTGTTAAGGGAGCGCTTCTAATTCATTGAAAGAACATGTTTGTGTTAATTTTCTGTATATTTGGTATTCACTTTTTATTGCTATTACTGTTGTTGTTGCTGTTGTTATAAGTATTTGTGTTGTGATTTTAATGTTTCCAGTTGCCAATGGAACACAATTATATGTATTTTTAATGCGGAACAAAAAGAAAAAAAGAATTGTATTCATTACGTACGCAATAATAGGAGACTATTTGGAAACGCTAGGTGGCAGCAGACTTACCAGGTAAATCCATTGTTTTCTTAAATAATTATGCAAATGCTCAGAATTACGTAAACAATGAAATCAACACGATATGCTTACTGCCACCTAGCGTTCAAATGTCTCCATTATAAAAGTGCATTTGGTTGTGAACTCCGTACATGGGAATGGTGGAAGATTCTAACACAACGAAGAACCTGGTTCTGACCCACAATATTACCACTGCCGTTCCAGTTCCAAGTTTGATCTTTGGGGGAAATAGGGCCAATTGTGCATACCTGTAAAGTCGGGTCTATATATGTATTTTTTTAAGACGTACATTTTTTAATTAAGGAGTACGTTTTTCCTCAAATGTTGTTCATAAGGAACAACGACAAAATAATATTTTTGGACTACATGTAACTTTTTACAGAATTATGTAGACACCAATTACTTCACTGGGTCATTTTTTGAAATAGTTTTATAGAAACTAGTGACTTTTTTAATTATGGCAAAGTTGCTCAATGAAACTATATGGCAGAGATTAAGAGTTTTTGTGCAGATTTGTAATGAACACAATTTGCACTTATTATGTCATTTACTAATCATCAATTACGATGCCAGGTTCAGAGTTCAAATTCAAATATTAGATTTTATAGATTCGAGAGAGTGAAGTATTGCACACAAAATCCACAAACGGTAAGTGATAATCAATTTAGTCCTAAATTTGAATTAATGTCAGGATCCCATCATTAGCTCACGTTCATTAGCCACGTACAAACAAGTTTTTATGTAACCTGTAATTTGAGCACTGCCCGTCGTTTAGGCAACTTGAACGCATAGTCCGTCCAGCCCGGTTTGAACAATAAACAATTCGAAGCCAACTAGGTGAGTTTCATGCTCTAATCGTACACGTTTTGATTTAAAGTTCAATGTAGTCCCTTATTTTTTCATTATGACATCTGAAGCACTTCATCACGGTTACCTTTCTTCACTCAGACATTCTACGCAAAGTGAATTTTTATCAGAAAATCTTGTCCACCGAACTAATTCTGCGCGCACGCGCAGATCGGCTTAGCCATTGGGTCTGCGCATTGAGCCAGCGCGCGCAACAGGCGGATTTTTAACTTGATGTGACTGTTTACATTTACGACACCAAGACATGAAGTGTTCCACAATCCGCATCGCAAAATCGAACAAAAAGAAAAGAACTTTTGAAATACAGAACACCCACGGGGCAAACTGTCCTATTTCTCTGCTCCTGTTGATATACATTTTTGTTAATTTTTATTTTTCAACAGGTCTGCACAGACAATACCAACTATGCGGGGTGGCAGAAACCTTGTAAAAAGACGAGTTCATCTGGTGGTGGGAACCAAGTCCAATGAATAGGCCACTCGCGTGGGGAGAGCGTGGGAACTTCGCGGGGCCTTTTGTGGAGGGTCAGCGGGGCAGAACCACACGGCATGCCATCACGCCTTACTGGATTTGATCGGTCGCAAAGGCAGTGTTTTACGGGTCTGTTTTGGGAAGCCCTAGCGAGGGGAAATTGAGCCCGGACTGTGGGAAACCACCTGCCATGGTCGGTGGGGAGAGTGAACGGCCCGGAACGTGAGACCCAGCCGGGCTTTTATTTTAGGTGTGATCATCAATTTTGGAGCCCATCAATCTTTTTGAAAAGGGCAAGTTTGACTGCGCAACTGCACGAAAATACGAATAACAGATCTTGTGTAAATACCAGAGGCAGAAATAACAAATAATATTTGTGTTGAGGTGGGGGGGGGGGGGGTACCACGAACCACAAGTGTTTGAATTCCGGGGGGGGGGGTGTTCAACATTATTTATCTAAAGATTGTACTCTTCGTGATTCTTGTTAGACTCGCCGCTGACGCGTCGTTGAGGTTATTACAAATCAAACTGTGAAAAAGTAGACTGGGCATCAGCCGTTTATTTACACTTTCGTCTGATTGGCTTCAGTTTATTTTGTTTGTTGGTTGTTGTTGGTATGTTGTTTGTTTTTGAGGGATATAATATATTAATTGCAATCCTCATATTCTGAACAAAAACATCAACTAAAATTAATCTTGAACCTATCAATAATAATTAGGTCCAGGCGGTCACGCTTTGGAGAAGACATCCAATGACGGTTTGAGCATTTAGACGTCCCTTAACACCGTATTCTATTATGTCCTCATTCTACACCTCAGTGGACGTTACGGATTGTGGATCCCTTCATTATGTTCAGACAGCGTTTAACTGCACGGGCTAAAACTACCTTGTGGACAGACAGCTCTAAGTTAACCTGATACGGTTTATCTTCGATTTTAGGAGGTCAAACACCGTGACCCAACACATCAACATCCGCTATATTTACATAAACCCCGCGAACCACACAAATAAGCGTGTACAAAGACGCGCGCTTTCACAGTTTACGACGTGTTACGCAATACGTCCTGGGTCAGCGGTCACCGGTGAGGACTTAAATCTGATGTGGTTAACTTGATGCTGTCCACACACCGTACTAAAAGATAAACCCGACCGATTAAACTCATTCGGGTTCAACCCGATTCGGTTAAGTTTTAAGAGCGTTCAAACACTCAAAGTTAAACTCGAATGAGTTAAAGCTGCATTAAACCCAACTCTAGTACTGTGTCTGAACGACCATCTGTATCAAACTGTCATGTCACCATATTGGGCAATTTACAGGCAACCAGTTCCGGGCAATCTTCAAGAAGAAAAGGCATTCACATCTCATAAATTTTTTCACAATTTGTTTTTTCATGGGGACTGTCAGACATTGTTTGAAATATAACTGTTGCGCTGCCTAAGTGTATTCCTTTTGCACGCAGTGCCAATTGGTTGCCTCGAAGCTGCCAAGAAACATTGCTCTGAGTGACAAGGTCCATTCAGGAAAGTTTGATTTTTAATTTAATGATGGTGTTTGTTTGTCTGTTGTTGTTGTTGTTGTTGTTGTTGTTGTTTTCGTGTGTGTTTTTCGAAATAGGTTGATTGCCATGTATTGACTTAAAGAGTTAAGATATCTGCTCATGGATGCAGGTAACGTTGGTTTGAATCCCACCCGAGTAGAGGGCCCAGAGCCCAGAGTGCAACGTATACAATGTTTATCACAGGTGTCAGGTGGAAACCAAATAACTCCAATCGCACACACGGGCAGGAACCAGGAAAATTTTCGAAGGCATTAATTTATTGTTTATATAAAAAAGAAATCTTTCAGATTAAAAACCGTTCAGAAGCTGTGTTTTCTCCCTGATCATGCGCACTCTAAAATCTCCCAGGTCAAAAATGATCGGGATTCCGGGCTGCAGGGAGCCACACCCATTTCTGAGTGAGACCGTTATCCGAATAGGCGGTCATCCGGCTACGACTGTTCCTAATGTATTGCTAAGGACATCCTATACTTAGTGATTCTTTGTGATGCGGCAATCCAGCCGTCGCCGTATCCGTCAATTCCAACACCGGGCTTAAGTGTGATGGTAAATAGTAATCTGTGTCAAACTGACGCTAAACTGTATAACTATGTGTATACCCAGTGAGGCAAAATCCGACCAAAATACTGACTGGGAGTTTCTCGAGTGCAAGGTGAGCGCGTGTGTACAAGACACGCCCCAGTGCTGGAGGAATCGAGTCAGGTGGGAGACCGGTCTCATGTCCATTCTTTGTTAACTCGGACTAGCCCCCCCCCCCCCGTGACAACAGGGTAGCCGTAACCGTACGGTGAATGTAATACACATTTTAGTTGCACCATAGCATCAGTAGCGACCACCCCCAACCCTCACGAGCCTGAGCTTTTCCGTGTAGACAGATTTCACGAACGTGCCACGAAAAGACAAGTCGGCAGCTCGCGGTGGTGCAACGCAATTTAACAAACTGCTCGAATAAAATTAAAAATCAGTCCCGTGATTTTTTGGAAACTGGCAAGGCAATAATTAATTGATTCACTCTACTCCAAAGGCCCTGCTGCTGGCTTGTGATCTTGAATATTGTTTGTGTCCTCACTTTTACTAAAAGCGAGGCCGAAATTTATGAGCCGTGGTTATGCTGTCGTGTTTGTCAATACACATCTTGCCCAGTAATTTGATTCTCACATTCCGTGAGCTAATACAAAGTAATAGCAAGTTTTGGGGGCTGGGAAAGTCTTTGAAACATGGCCTTGGTTTTTAATTGTATAATTGAACACTTTTCAAAACAATAATCGGCTTGGGCTCCCCTAGAGGCTCTCGGCCCAATTTCATAGAGCTGCTTAAGCACAAAAAGTAGCTAAGCACAACAAAATTATGCTTACAAGAACAAGGTTACCAGTCAAACTACAATGTCACATGTACAATTTGCGACTAATATCCTGCTTATGTCTGCTTAACAGACACTTGTTAAGCGATACTTTCTGCTTAAGCAGCTCTATGGAATTTGGCCCTGGTCGCCAGTTGTTTTGACAGCGTCTAGAGAGCCAAACGGGGCGGACGGAGCCCCAGCCCAAGCCGTGATTCCGAAAAGAGCCAATTTTGTATGGCCTCTTTCGAAATAACGTCTTCAGCTTGGGCTCCGCTCGGCTTGAAACGCCGTACCCGGAGCCCAAGCCAAAACCGTTGTTTCGAAAAGGGCCAACTCTTAGCAAAAATCGTGCCGTCGAAATCAACTTAATGACCGTTTGCAAATCTTTGCGCCAACCGCGGATGCAATTTCCAAACAGCACCTGGTTAATCAGTTTCGCTTTGTTCTTGCATCGCGAACTTGTCCCCTTGTTAAACAAAGGCGATAACTGTCCAATTTGTAAACAACTAGACACATTTGTTCTTTTTGACGAGGTGAAACTACATAACTGTGACCATAATTCGCTACATTTCGCCCACTGAGCTGGACTAAACAAAGCTAGCTATCGATGCATTCAGTTGAAACGGCTGGCTTGTTTCCGATTAAACATGTAAACAGTTTTATTTTCCGGTTGTGTGGGCAACTGTTTCCGGTATGCTACCTTAACTAGAAAATATTAATTTGAAACGTGTCCGTCCTTCATAAAGAAAATTAAAATCAACCACTGAACTATATGTGTACCTGAAAAGATCACAAATTCGAAGTTGTATTTAGGTAATTTACTCTTTCTTCTGATGAATAGTATGGCAGCGACATCGTTATTTTTGAGACGGGATACCAATATCGACAGTGAGGATGGTATGGAAGGGCTACCGAGACGAGGCCAGGGTTGCGAGATGTCGTTGGATAAAGGCAAGAAGGGGGAGTCCGAAGGGAAGGCCGTGATAAGTAGCCTACAGGCAGGTCTGACGGGTCTCTAGACCTAGCACGACTGAAGTGTTGTGATTCATGATAATAATTAATGATAGACTAATTTTGCCTTGTCTTGCCCTTTGCATTGTCATTTTGGGGTAGGAATGCATCCGGCCGAAGTGCTACCGATCGCATAAAACAGGGCCTATATTTGACCTCAACTACAACCCAGTGGAAAGGCGATTCACCGTAGTTAGAATGATTTACTTCGTGCATGTAATGGGAAACAATACGTGCAGTTTTATATTTTAATATAAGAACGTTTTTCAATGACGTTTCCATTGGATTGGAAACTATTTTGGAAACATTGAAAACTAAGTCCAAATTGTACTAACAAGGAAATAGAACTTTATAGTAGTGTAGCCATCTTTTATATCCCACTGTAACATGTGCGTATTACACAGACGAGGCTACACAAATACAGCTTGGTCCTTTGTTATACTGGAAAACAGTTTGTGATTACTCTTGCACGAAAAAAATTAAGACAGTCAGGGGATAATATTCAAGAGAAGTTCACAGTGCCTTCAAAAGATTTCTTTGAATGATAAGTGAAAGCATGGATCTTAGATGAAACATCCCCAGGCTTGTTTTTACGTTTTCCTTGACAGAAAAGAAAAAACATGTAGTGCGAAAACATGATACAAAAGCATCTCAAAGCTGTACAACAGACCATTATTATGCTGTCACCATCTTGGTCATGTTCCTTGTATTAAATATGCTAATTTGCAGTATACAAAAAGGAACTATTTAGTGATTACAAACACAATACAGATATCACTGATAAAATTGATCAAAGCTTTTGTTCGTTTCTATCAGAAAAGGATCACTGGTCCTGTTAACTGAAATTTTCTTAACATTGTCTTCGAGTCCGCATTAAATTTACTGTACGAGCGGCGTAGTAGATGACGAGTGAGACGTCACGTCAAATCATATATAACTTTTATATGTCAGTGTGGCAACATATGGTATTTATTTTGTCAAAAATGTGTCACACCATTAAGTAGCGATTGATCGCTATGTTAAAAGTTTATGTTTATTGTTTCACGGTGTCGTCGTTGGGCACGAGGTACGCACGTCACGCTGTCCAGGATTCAAACTCAACTGACGTTGATGGGTTGTACATCCCACCACCAAAGTCATGACCGACGGCTGTTTTATGTCTCGATCAACAATATCACTTTGAACGCCGAAAAACACCAGATAACTTTTATACTCAGATTTTGAATCATGGAACATCAAATCCGGTCCATTTAACGCCAGGATGTAATTACACATGTTAAACATTGAAAAGTAACTGTAGTTAATTTTTTAGTGAAAAACATGAAATCAGAACATAAAGAAGTACAATTTGACCGGAGGAACCATTATGGCCTTGGAGGAGCTAATGTACACGCGTGCATGTAACAGCCATTGACGCGACAGGTGCCCAGGTCTGTGCGCATAATCTGAGCTGGCTGGCTCAGCCTACGCAGCTGTTGTGTAATAAACCTTTATCAGTTTGATCATTTATTATTACAAACCAGTTGGTTATAAACCGTCAATATGCGGTTTACCGACAGCTAAAAATGTACCGTCAAGTTGGATTAAAGCTAGGCGGGAGTTTTGTAGTATAAACGGTCTGTGGTCTGCACGCATTGCGATATTTTCGTTCGAAAGAAAATCTTCCTTTATAAACTTCCTGCTTTATCTTCCCGAAAACATTCCTTTTCTTCTTTTCAAGTTTAACAGTCTCAAGGTTGAAAATATGGTACACAACTGGTTTATGAATTTATGATTAATAAATCCTCATGGTGGGTTTTATTAGCAGTTAACACCCACACAAGAAAGAGGGTAACCTTTGTGTAATTCTGAGTTTTACTGAAACTTCTCACAACAGCTGTTTCAAAAACGACGGCACGAAAACAAGAAAGTGTTATGACATCTTGAAGCTCATAATGTAGTGGAGTCTGCAGTTGCTCGTCGACTCTTCCTTTGGTCACGTGCACCGCCGGGGTGCAAGCATGTGTACTTCATTATAAATACTTGTTACGGTTGCAATTTACTACTTGTTTACAATAATTATAACTCGGATAACGACTGCATTTTCTTATACAATCCGACCGTACTGTGCGGTCCGCTGTTCGTCTGTTTAATAGTCACTAAATTAATGAGGGGTGAATTACAATACATAATAAATAATACCTCACTAAAACCTCCCCCAAAATAATAAGTTTTTTTATTAAATAAAAATACAAGCTAAATAAAACCGTTTGAACGATTACAATCTATGTACACCTCACTTTTACAACACCAAGGCTTATTATACTTTAATAGAGTGTTGTCTACTTCAAGTAGACTTCAGACATCCTCCCTCTCCCCAATGGTTTCTAGCAAAACCTTCAAAACATTAATTGTCCAGTAGTGTATATTGCATGGTAGTGGCTCCTTCCCATTGCAAAAACTAAACTGGGGTGTAAACATTTACACCATGGGTGTTGTCACTTGTTATATCGAAACAAAAAATCACAATTTCCACCGTAGGGTGTTAAAATAACACAAATTTCTGCCAAAACACTTACATTGGTGTTATTGTAACACACTATGAGGTTAATTTTGATTTCCTTTTCTTCGGTATTTATACGTGTCAATTTTAACACCCCAGTTTTTGCAGTGTTGAGACAGTGTTTCCCCCAGCTGATGAACTGAGCGAGGTGGTAAACATTCAAATGATGACTGGAGCCGGCCAAATTCACGCAGTCTGCGAACTAGCAAGAATGCAACGCTCACAAAATTACACGATGAGTCAACTATCTTCACCTCCAAATTATGCATTCTTGATGCATAAAAATCAAGGTAAAAGCTCTTAAATCACGCAAAAATTGAATGGTTTTTGCTTTGTTTTAATAGAAAATTTGTGGCAAATTGGCGATGTGGCTCCCTCACTTTTGAATGGGAAGGATAAATACTACACGAAATAAGCCACTGGTATGATTGGAACGTTTAGCACACAGATATACAGGTAGAGGTTGACAAAGATTCGGTTTTGTTTTCATAAAACAACCTCAAGTTATTCTTTACCTTCTGACCTTCAAATTCCTCAGAGTAGCACACATTTTGTAAACTACTTCAGGTCGAAAGACCTTGACCAAAATGGACACAATTAACCCAAAACCACTGGGAAACGTAGTTTAAATGTTGGGAGAGGGGTTTTCAGATTGAGACTTTAAAATATAAATAAGAGGATAAAAGTACGACAGTTAACACAGATCAAACTGTTGCAACACGAACACGCCGTCAAAGGTTCACGAGAGGGCGCTCGATCGCGCAGAAAGTAAGCCACTACTCACTGGAGGAAGAGCTATTAATTTATACTTGGCTTGACAGTCATATTATGATACAAAACGTTTGCAATCATATAAATACAGCAGGTCTACTTAGTTAGACTTTTTTTAGGAGGGGGACGAACAACAATGTAGATAAATAAGTGTTAAATTATTGAAATAATCAAACTCAACAATGTTTGTGAACTTGTTTTGCCTGTGGAAATAATAACTTTATAAATTGTTCCTTTAAAAATAAGATTAAAAAGCCAGTGAGTGAAGTAATACTTCGTTGATTAATTTATAGGCCTACACACAAAAATTCTTTCCCGGTATGTTATTCTAAAATGATGTGTGTTTTTCAAACAAAAATTAATTGAAAGCCTAGCAATTGCTTCCGAGTTTTAGCTGATGGTTACTTTCCTTACAGCACTAGGCACCTTCTTCGAGTCACTCATGACATAATACATCAAGTCTGGTACCTTTTCACGCCAACGTTTCATTGATGTACGGGTCCCAGACCAAGAATGTTTAGATCGTGTGTGAACAATGTAAAAACTTTCGGGTCAGAGTTTGACCCAAATTCGGGATACCAGAGTGCCTGACCCATTTCCGGGTCAGTAAAACCGGACAGCGATTTTAAAATTTGCTTTTAAATCGGATTCTGTGTCAGTTTGACCCGTTTCTGGGTAATTTTGACACAGCTTCCAGGTCATATTGACAGGGTCAGGCCCATGGGACATGGCACAGGGTCAGTTCTTACCCGGATGCTTCAGAATGAGAAGTACATACAAATCTAACTGCATTCAATATTTAATAGAGTCAAAGTCAACAAATAATTTCTTGAAGTACCTGTAAGCAGAGAATGTTTATAAATTAATTACATAGCACAGGTGACAAAGGTATCATTTAGATTCGTTCGTTTGTTTTCGTTGTTGTTGGGTAATATTGTTACCATGCATACCAATATTTTAACAAGCAAATGAGTCAAAGGCATTTGAAGGAAAAAGCGTCATGCAAGGGGTCCATTACATATGCGTCACGCCACCATTGGCCACATAAAAAGGGCGCGATATGTTCCCTCTCAGTAGTGTTCGTGCGCACGCGTGATGTGCAATTTACATATATCAAGGTCTAAAGTTTCGCAGTATCTCAATTCAATGCTTGAATATCACGTGCATAATCTCTGCCATTTAAAACTGGACAATTACATTGTGAAATTTACAAATTCAAAATTGATCACAATTATAAATCAATTTATTAATTAATACAGAGGTGTTACCCCTTAGGTGTTCGGTACTTTTTTCATGACGTACGAGGCATCATTTCATTTTTGGAATATAAAGATGATAAAATATAGGCATACATCTACAAACATTTTCATGTTTTACAAGGGATTGGTCATTACACCCCGACCAATTGAAAAATGCATTTTACGTTATGATGTTCATAATTTATGAAAGGCGTTTCAAACTCTGCTTCAAAAACCATTAGCTACAACAGTTTCCCGTTTGTCTAATCGAATAATTTAATTAATTGTGATCAACCTTTGAAATGTTCGAGAATTGTTATCTACTTCTAAATTGCAATTTGGTGCTGTTGTTGTACAATTCGGAGCAGCTACCAAACAACGGTGCTAAAAACCCTGTTCAAAAATTGCTCGCAAGGTAATAAGGCTAAGTAAGCTATCAAAAATGTCCGTTGCATCGTTTCTATAAAAAAAGTAAGAAATTACAAAGTTTCGTCCACACCGAATTTGGCAAAATACAATACCCCATCAGAAGGTGAGGTTAAATGACAAATTTATGTGCGTCATTGAGCTCAAAACTTCATTTGTAAAAAGTGAAACTGTGAGAGAAATCCTGCGACTGTACACCAAGTGTAAAACGTCAAGAAAAAAGGCTCGGAGTTGTAGTAAACAAATTAATGGAAAATGACCCTTTCTTTGGTACGGGGCAACCATTTATCACCTTCTTGACTAAATCTTGACCGACGGATGTATGACACCACCTGTTGGAACAGAGGGCGCCCTCTGTTTATCATGGCAGGCAGAACGTTTTGTTTAGCAGTTAACTTTGAATATTTTTTGTACAGGCAAAATTCCTGCTATACACTTAGGTAAGGCCTTCTTTAATATTCAATTTACCATTACCTTTTAAAAAGCTGGCGTCAAAACAACACAAAATTGTGCCTGGTATTATCAAAAGAGGGCGTCTCTAAATGTAATAAGTTTGAGCAATTATTAAACTCGCCACAATGATATGAAAATTTAACTAAACATGGGGTTAATAATTTCTTATGTAAATAGGTATATTAAAAAAAAGTATTTGTATTATCATTAATCTCGTTTGCAGTTTAGACACGGGCCACTTTTGACAAGCAAATCTCGGTCAAGTCAAGCGTCAATTGCACGGAACTATTCGGAGGAAATCGTTTTACTTGGCCAAAGGTTTACGGAGAACAGCCACACGAGCAATTTTTCCTCAAGTGCTCAATTATTGCCTTTCCTTGCAAAAAAGCTCCGGAGGGTTGCCCACTATAGAGCAAAATGTCTCCGATGAAAAGATAAATGGTCTTTTGTACATCAGCTAGTATGATTTATTTAATTTCAGTGGTAATGTTTGATTTGCTGACTTAAATGTCTTCGTTATTAGCTACCCAGTTGAGAGTATTGTCCTTTTTGGTACCTGATTTCAGTGTAAATCTTGTAAACGGTTTGGCCCACAATTTTATAAAAATGTAAAAAGTGCTCCTCTTTAGACAGTGGTCTCAACTTTCGACCTCTTCCTCTTACAGTTTCCCTCCTCGGTGTACATTTCCTGCTCCAAAACCGCCTCATAATCGGACATCGACGAACCGGACGGTCGACGCTCTGATCGGTACAAAGAGTCCAGCGACCCGGTGCTTGTCTTCAGTCGTTTACTGGCGAGCCACCGGGCAGGTCTCCGGCGGTTGCTCGACGGGGCTGGCCGGGCAAATCGCGGGGTGAGGACGGGCACGGCGTGACGTGGCTGCTATGTTCCGTTGGGGGTGAAAGTTGGACGGGAGTAGTGCAGAAGATATCGAAGAGAAGAAAAGAGAGATGGGAGAAGAAAACCCAAGAGATAGAGGGATAGACAGACAGTAAACAGGGGGTGCCACAACCAAACCAAAACAATGGGAAACAAGGGGTTAATGAAAAACTGTGCAAAATATAAAATAATCATAACATGCTAACGGGAACGACATGTGTAAAACACAAACTAATGGAGGGCTGGTAGTTTTTTTTTACAATGGCAAGAGACATAGAATACCATTATTTCAAGTTTTGGGGTTGTTTGTGCATTGTATACACTTTTGCTCTGAACACAGACTTTTTGCAAAACAACAATTTATAAAATATCTTGGCTATAAGGAA
>CM021539.1:14030218-14046386 GCA_010994315.2 Pisaster ochraceus | reverse complement strand
ATGATCTGAATGCAGGCGTAATATTATTTTGTTCCCTGGAAAAAAATAAGATTTTTTTTTTGTGCACAAAGGCTGAACTTTTTTGCAATATGGTGTAAGCTTAATATTTTTAAGGCTATTTAATCACAGTCTTTCTGATTTTTTTTCCCAAGGGCAACAACAAATATATCGCAAATCAGACTAAAGTAGGAAGAATATGGGGCCTGCATGGCTTGTTGGTGTTGTTGTTGTTGTGTTCCCAAAACCTCATCTCATGAATAAAAAAATAAAAACATACATAAAAGGGTCAAAACTGAACGAAAACCAAGTGGTTTTATGTTAAGCAATTAAAAGTAGAGGGGTGTGAAACTAATAAGTGGAGTGAGAAGAGCAATGAACATTGTTATTACTGTCAGACAAAAAAACAGACGATTGGGGATTGGGCATGTATGAGTTTATGGAGACACAGATTAACAAAAGACGGCAAGTTGCAAATGGGGTGAGAAAAGCAGAGATTATTGGATTAGTGAAACGGCGCCGGTGGTGGAGGAATGGCGGGGAAATTAAGGTCATTGAAAAGTGGGAAAGAGGGAGAAAACAGTGTTAGTAGAAGCCACGTGATGTATCCGAACAAATGAGTTATAAAAATGGCGGGAGACTATGCAATGAACTAGGGATGGCTCCTCTACACGGTAGTGTTGGTATTTCTATACGACTTGTACTTTTGAACGCTCAGAAGCGCAATTTTAAAAACCGAAAATGACAATATTTAAATGCCTTGAGATTTTCCTCAAGGCAACGTGGAATGTACGCACAATGTGAACTATAACAATGGCAATGGATCCTCTCACAACGACAAATACAAAACACACACAATTTGCGTGGATTAAATAATACAACAAGATGCAAGACGACTTTTTAAAACATTTTGTTCCCCAAGACTAAAAGCAAAATTGAAAAACTAACCCCGAAATGATCGTTGCTCGGGTCAACCTGCTCTAAATATATTAATTGATATTTTCGGGATTTTCCGCTTTTCAGATTTTTTTTCAGAAAATGCAGTTAAGGTTAGCATTTGAAGATGCTAGAACCATTTGTGGGGTGGTGTTTGTTTGGGTTTTTGTTGTTGTTGCTTTTTGGGGGGGGCAGGATTGGCCGATTTGCCTCAAAATTGGACTTAAATATTATTACAAAGCTATTTGTATAGATTCGAGAAAGATTTAAGCTTTCACTAAAGGCTTTTTTTTTTTATCACTCCGCCAATTGTCATTGGTAGTTAAACTAAAAGCGAATTATTGGTGGGATCCCGACATGAAATCAAACCCTACAAACAATTTTGCATGTTGCAAGTATTTTGTGCATTGACTGAAGCATTTGCGAACGTTTGTTGTTGTTGTTTTTTTCATTTTGACACAGCATCATCTGTCACAACTCTTTCAGAGAAAAAAAAATCAAAAAAGCCGAGCCATGCACCGTTAAGCCTCAAAACATTATGTTAGAAAAACTCTTTAAACACACACACGTATTCTATCATGCATTTCAAGCATATTGTGGTTTGTGTTCTTGTTTAATGTTTGTTGAGCCGAGCAAATCAAGAGAAAATACTGTAAGTATTTGTTTATACTTTTATCTGTTTATACGTTTACCCGAGTGAAACCAAGACGATGGTGAGTCGTACGGAGCAAGACACAAGATATCACTCATGGGTAAACAAATAAAAAAACCACGTTTTGTAATAGAAGTGTTTTCTGAGTAGAATATCCACATTTTAGAAAACAGTTGAAAGCTAATAATGTTAAGGGTCAATCCAGAACATGGGAAATGATCCACTATGATGAGAGAAGCTTTGGTTTTTGAAACAATGATTTTAAAATGATTCTGATATCATTTCTTGAGACATACCATTTCGTCAAAGGTGACTGTTGGTGCTGGCTTGAGCGGCACCTCTGGAGCAGTGGATCCCTTCGGTTTCTCAGAATCTGCCACCCCTTTATCACAAGAGGAAGAGTTCACCACACGGCACGTCTCCACAGTATTCACAGTCTTCTTCGACGACACCACTGTGACTCGGGTAGTGTTTGGTTTCAATGGGACAAGTGGTCCGGAGGGGCTGGTCGGAGAAGCAAAGGTCACACATCGCGGGGTGGTCTGTGCCCTATCGCTTGATTTTGCACGTTTTTTGTGGTGTTTGGACGTGCTGGATTTGCTGATCTTCGGGGAACCAGATTGTGTTGGGACTCTCCGGGTTGGGGACACAGCAGCTGAGGGGCGTTTAGAACTTGTGACTTGAGTTTCAATTTTGGTGCTACTATGTTCTTCGGTTTTTATCTTTGAGTGTTGCTGTTGGAGAGCCACTGTAGGGGCTTCAGTCCACATGGAGCTCCGTCCCGATGGTGAATGGTCCCTGGGACTGGACTGACTCGTTGAAGCGCCACCAGCCGTTTCATTCTTATTAGTCCCCGTCACGTTGAGCTGTGATGGGCGATGTGGATTATTGTTATTGTTGTTTGGTTCGCGGCTACTTTCTGTACTCGGTTTGTTCATCTGCTGCTGCTGCAAAAGCATGAGACTCGGGGGAAGGTCTGCAAAGAAGTTGGCTCGGGCAGACCGGGGAGAGATACGCTTGCGTCGTGACCCGGGAGAGTCTACCTCGCTGCTCGAGGAGATATAGTGCTGAGGAGCCTCAGATACTGGCCGGGATTTCGCCTGCATTTGGCTCTTAGTTCGCGGTAGCTGACCAGGGATAACGGACATGGGTTCAGCTTTCTGTGAAGCGGTCATCTGATACGGTGGCAGAGGGATGTTGAAGTTCTTCGATGGTGCTGATGAGTGTCTCCAAGTGGACGCGGGAGGAGAGGAAGACTCGCTCATCACAGGGACGTTGTCGGTCCGCTTGGTCGACGAGTGGACTTCGTTCATTTTCTTTGGCAAAAGGAAGCCGGGCGGAGCACAAGGGTAGTTAGAGCGGTGAAGCTTTGGCGATCCACGGGGACTTGAAGCTTGTACACCCGGGGAAGAAACGGCTGATTTCATATTCTGATGTGAGCTTGAATTGCCATTTGAATTGGAAGCACTTGGGGTAAGCTGCTGGGTGCTACGCGCATGCCCACTTGGTTTAGAGGTAGAAGTGTTTCTAGCACTTTGCGAGTCAAGGCCACAAGGAGCACTGGCTCCAACGCCTTTTAAAACTACAACAGTAGAGGGCGCACTGTCTTTGTCACGGGAAGGAAACGCGGCAATGTCTTTCTCCGAAGTCGGGGATTTGACACGTGTGTACAATTCACTGTCCGTGTGCCGTTCCACATCGCATTCGTGATCAGATGAATCGTCTTGCTCCCGCCTCGGAGACAAGGATCGGCTGGGCAGAGTTCCAGCTCCACGCGCCAAATTCTGCTCGAACATTTTCTTGGTAGATCTCACTCGGCTCCTCTCCATCTCGGCCATTCTCTTCTCAATGTCCGTCTCGATTTTCAGCTCTGAATCTGACGATTGGGGCGAGGATTTCCGGTCCGTTTCCCGGAGCATGCCCTGCGCGTCAAACCGACCGAACTTCGTCAGAATGGGCTTGGCCGTGACTTTACCCGGCCCCATGTTTTTCTCAGTCAGCGAGGGGGACGATGAGGCCGAGTTGGTGTTACTATTGCAACTGCTTCCCTGTTCACTATCTGAATCCTTCAGAGACGACACTGTACGCGAGGTGGTCTCGGGAGGAGTTGGAGTGGAACACATCCTGGGTAAAATCTGCACACGTGTTGAAGAAGTTGGTTCTGGGGTCATGGCCCTGACCTGCTTTTCGGGGGATCGTTTCCTTCGGGGTTTTGGGGACGAGGACGTTAGTATCTCCGCACTGCGTGTATACGAACGTCCTTCCCTCAGCGGTTTGCCGTTGCCGTCAAGGGGCTGGCGCTCTGTTGTGATCACCTGGATTGAGGTTGTTTCGATCGATGAGGGCGCGCCGGTGCTACTCTCGTACTGCTTCGCTCTCTGGCACACGGGTTTAGAGTAACGGGCCACTGAGGCTGCTCGAGCAACGTCAGAGTGTGACTTGGACCTGTGTGGATTGCCAAAAATATATGTATAAGGCATACGGAAGGTTACAGCAGGTAAAGATAAATTGAACTCAAATTGAATTGAATTTTTCCCCCTTTTTGTTAGTCTCCTTTAAAATCGACAGGTTAATCTGCTTATGCAGTTCTTGTCATTTCACTGTCACAGTTTTAACACCGAAAACACGGAGTCAATGGCTTCTAAACATTGTGCATTACCATTAACACTAAACCTGTAACAACTTGTGTTCATTTGGTATGAAAATAAGAGTATGATGAATACTTCCTCGGTAAACGAGACAGTTACCGTAATAACACACCCAACATAAATTGTACCTAGGCATACAACTATCTCCCATTCTAGTACTGCCAAATAATTCATCGAACGGCCGCTGTCATTGCATCTTGTTCGTTTAAAGGGAAAGGACAATGACTAATTCAATTTTGTGGTCTACTCATTTTCCAAGTTCTCATGTGAGTGGGGAAAACAATACAAGACTCTAACCTCACGTTAAAATGATCTAAATTGCCACTGTATTCGATACCAAAACAAGCCCGCACAAAAAATGCAGAGACCCGGTTTTCTCAGAATGATGTCATCATATGTTTTGGATGTTGACAGATTTTACACTGGAAGGGTATCGAATACAATGGCAATTTACACCTTTTTAATGTGAGGTTAGAGGCTTGTAACGTTTTCCACACTCACATAAGGACTCTATCTATTTGGAAAATGAGATTATCACAAAATTGAATTGGTAATTTCCCTTCGTCTTTAAATCAATTGTGATCGCTTTAGTACGGTGATTCTCGGTTACTACGATAAATCAACTGTTATCCCTTAGTACAGCATCTCGGTTACTACGTTGATTACCTCTTCGGGCGTGACGCCTCCATCTCAAGTCGAACCTGAAAGCATGCCAGGTCGTCCTGTACAAGGGCAATCCGTCGCAGTGCCTACAAATTCAAAACCACACCCCCACAAAATTGGGAGGGAAATACCAGAAAATATAACATAAGCAAATGCAAAGATTTGCAACAAATTTCCTACCTGTAATCTTTTTCCGATGTGGTCACCTTTAGTGCGCGTGCGCAGATGAGAGAGCGAAGGCGGGAAGGAAGATGGAAGAAAAAACATGGATGAGTTAGTACATGCGCAGTTAGGATCTACGCCATCTGCCCACTAATGCACTTTATACCAAACACATAAACGAACAACCTTTTTCATTTAGGAGCATTTACACAGGGCTCTTAATGTTACCTTCACCACAATCTTTTCATTTTGTTCTTTCTTATTTTTGTTTATTATACTTTGTTGTTACTTTTGTTTCTTCTGGGGGCAGTAATCATGCTTTTTCTAATAAAATTATGAAAAGCGAACACGCACATCGTACGGTGACATTTCAGTCTTACTAGTGTAAAACGCAATGAAGGACAAAACATGCGAACAGAAAAGGCAGCATTTCATCCATATCTTTTAACCGATGTTAGTTTTCCTTTACAACAAAAAGTCATTCAACGTGCAATAGAACAAAGCAAGTTTCAAGCAACCCAGCAGGCAGATTTAGTGCATCTAGAAAAGTAATTCTGAGTTTCAGTTTTACGATTGCATTCTTAGAAGTAGATGGCCTTTTCGTTGGATTTTGTTGGATTGTTTTGTCTTAACTTCTGCTTTAAAAATACCTAACACAAAATGCTCTCAGCAATGGGATTTTCAAAAAAATTCAAAATATAAATTAAAAAGTCATAAACAAAATTCACGCATTCAGAATTTCTTAAAACGTTCTAGTACACGTGTATCTTTTTCTGGTGACAGCCAAACGTACCAAGCCGGTAGTCTCGCTGTTTGTTGAAATCACGATTAAAGAAGTTATAAAACCGTTATGTATTTTATCTTTCACAATTCGTTTTTTTTTAGCGGCGACCAAGATGCATTTTTGACATTCCAACAATTTCCAAATCCCTTTCAAAACGTTAGCAATTTCATTAAGCCACTGACAAATTGTTAAGCCAATTCCCTTCACCCACCAGCAGCAAACAAATCTCCAAAGAAGGTCAAACAAAACAAAATCACCACAGCATTTTTGCAAGGAAAGCAATGATCTAATATGAAAGTCTGGGTTCTAGACTACAACAGCAAGGAATACAACAGAGCCACGAGAGTTCTTCATGTTCGGTGCTACAACTAATGAATCTACCGTCCTTAAGCTCTATAAGACTATTTGGGGGCTCAGTCCTGAGAGAATGAGACTGGGAAGTGAAATGGCAATATTGGAGAGGTTTGGTTCAAGCTTGGAGCACTGGCTCAACCATCAGAACCATAATAAAGCATCCACTGTGAGACTTTGGAACGCTAGGTGGCAGCAGACTTATCAGGTAAACTTTAAATGTTGACGAGATCCGTACATGCACATAATTATTTCCCAACAACAATGGATATATAGACCTCTTGCTTGACCATCATCGCCGAGGTCAAATAATGGAATTGTGCATGCGTGTACGCGCCGCGTACAACTCTCAGCCAATAGTATGTCTTCACCTAATGAATCTACCGTCCTTAAGCTTGAGGACACTGTTTGAGCTTGTGACGTCATATGCAAGTTGTCTATACCTGGGCCAAAATAAATTAAGGTTACCAGCCACACTACCATGTCACATGTACAAAATGTGACTGGTATCCTGCTCACTTCTGCTTAGCAACAAATTGGTAAGCAATATTTTCTGCTTAAGCAGTTCTATGAAATTAGGACCTGGCAAGTCTGCTGCCGTCCGGTGTTTCAAAAGGTTTCACATTCATGATGGACGCTAGAATTCCAGGTCGAAGCAAAGGTGGCCGTCAATTACATTCTTAACTATAGTTGAGATAAAAGTGGATTCAGTTTTGAGCACTGAGAGCAACACAATGGGGGAAATAATAAAATATTATTATACTGTGATGTATTCTTTTAAACTAAATCTCATTTTCAGTATGATCTAATGGATTGGGTTTGTTTACACTGCTTGCTGTTTTGGTTTATTTGGGTTGTGCAATCATCTGACACAGCCCAAATAATTACAGTAAACACAAAATCAATCAATCAACTGTTTCAGAAAAAACAACAGCAAAGTACGAGGAAAGGAAATATGGACAGAATCGAAAAATATTACAATGTTTCATTGAAATATAAGAAATAAAATAAACATAATGAACACCACAGTTAAACGTGCTTCTGATGCAGGGATGGCAAGGGCGACCACCACTAAAGAGTGTAAACATGTTGGTGACATTTCCTGAACTAAAAACGCAGAAGCTGTGTTTGTTGTTGCTTTATGCAGAGTCAAAGCCGAAAACCAAATGATTAGGAATTGTATGCATGAATCAATCATTTGGAAGATTAATTTCGTGAGTAGTAATACCAGTACTACAAATTTGATCACTGCGGGTAATTTGTAATGTGCCACAAGCTGATTTTTTGCCACCTACTGACGAATTTTCAGTTAATGTTTTAGAGCATGTTTGACTGTATTTTCATTAAGTCTCATAGAAAGAAAATCAAAATGCAAGAACCTCCTCAAATGCGTTCTTAACCGTCATGCTATCTGATGCTTTGATGACGTCAGGCACTTCTTGCTCACGGGCAATCCCATCGTTCCCATCATGCTCCGGCACCTTTTCCTGCATCCGCCGAACGAGGTCGCCCTTCTCTTTTCTTGGCGGCGCTGTTTTCTCGCTGGTCTGCTTGGTTTCGATTATCTGTGAGCACGAATTGAATAATGGACTATGCACATAAGTGTACACATTTTTGCCTGATGCTCTGTTCCCTCTGTTTGTTTATTTATTGTTTGTTTTTGTTGTTGTTGTTGTTGTTGTTGTCGTTGCTGTTCTTGTTTGTGGGTTGTTGTTGTTGTTGTTTTTTTTTGGGGGGGGGGTTCAAACGCAAAATGAAGCATGCTGCAGTTAGGAGCAATGTCAGCACTTGCTGACATATTTTAATATTTCCATTGTCTTTAACCACATCGTACACAACGATCAGTTCATATGATATGACATCCTAAGCTGGACCAGCCACACGTCCTCGAGGGGTGTCAATCAACTGGGCCAGTGATTTGGTAAGGAGTGGACCAGCATCCGTTGTGTACAAAATCAATATGTCAATATTGTCACTAGTAGATGAAATCAAATAATAAAACTTAGTTGTTTAAGCAAACACATCAGCTTAAATTAACCAAGACAATACCTGGACATGTGAACAGCACTTAGATAAACAAAATATAAGCATATGCTGACAACGAACCACAGATGCGTTGCGACCAAAATAAACCAAGTCCCTTGCATGAGGGAGTTACATCAAATAAAACCAATGAAAATTCAGTAATTACTGGTAACATTTTTAAGAACTTGTTGCAGCTGAACCTCCAACCTACCGTTAGCTCTTGGAATCCCTTGGTTGGTGCCTCAGTTGACGTGGAGTAACTTTTGCTCGTCGCCGTTTTGCCTTTTTCTGAATTCTGCAATCAAACCCATTATACCCAATTACCAAAGTTGAATACACTACATGAACAGTTTGCATGTTTTTCTCGTTAGTGTAATGTAAAAATACAAGAAGAAGTCATATAAACAATATTTTAACAATTTCTGTGTTTACCTTAAATTCTTCAAACATACCTGATTCGGAGTAGTGTCCATCATCTTCAACTTTTGCAGCTAAAATAAAAAAATACAACAATCTGTTCGTATAGAGTTTTTATAAGAGAGAAAACAGTGTATATACTTTCCAATAATTACAACTTTAGTTACAAAATATGTTCTTTGTCATATGTTTCACAGTCCAATCAGTGATATTAATTAAAGCTCACTGAAGAAAACAGAAATGAGGCTTGCTTTTCGACGAAAAACAGCAACCACTGTCAAAGTAACCAAAAAACTTGACAACTTTAGAATTGCAAAAACAATGATTCATGTCGTGGCCAAGCAGTCTGACTCAAGTTCTGATGGTTCAATCATCAGAGTGTGGGTTCAAATCCAGGCCATGACACTTGAGCAATGGGAACCTGAGAGGGAACCTGAGACAATATTGTGTTTGATTAACCCCTCAGCGGTAATTTAAGCAGCTTGGGGTTGTGTGCTCCCCAGTCCCCGGGAGTTGAGAAAGTTAGAGGATTGGTCTAAAGAAAATGCCAGGAGAACAGGGATAATATATAGTAAAGAGCCTTGGTCGAGCTACTAAGCTATGTGCGCCATATAAGAACCAGTTATGTTAATAATTGTTATCATTACTATTACTATTATTAATTGATTGTTTACAATCGGTGTATTAATAAGTCAGCCTTGTTTGCTTGTTTTAGAATAGACAAGTGAACAATAAACAAGTTAAAAAAACAAGTTCCCTTTGCAACAGTTAGAGGTCAAAAGTTAATCCTTACTTCTTGAATCATCGTCTCAATCCTGTTGTGTTCCAATCTACGTGACGTTAGACTCCCCTGCAGCCGTTTCTGTAAGTCTGCCCTCTCGCTCCGCCACAGCTCTTTATCCCGTTGGTAGTGGCACTCCACCTGACCACTACGCTTCTGCATGTCTTTCATGGTTTGCATTTGATCTTCCAGCTAGATTAAAAGTATCAAACAGGATTGGTAAAAACAAATAACATAATTGTTTAATTTTAGTCTAAAAGCCTACTAATTTTGAAGTTCATAGAAGAACAATTTTTTTCTGTGAAATATTTCACTCTGAAATAAAGTCATATTCAAGAAAACTGTATCATAAAACCAATTAAAAATGTCGGAACACAGTGTCACCATAAATATATATATAAGCTAAAATAATCTACGAACATCTTCGATGGCGTCTGAAAGTTTTCTCTTATCTTCCTCCCAGTCTTTCCTCTCCTTGGCGAACTTCTCCTGAGTGGCACTGAACTCCCTCTGCCATTTACTCTCACGAGTATCCATCTGTCTCCGAGTCTCCAAGGAGTTTTGGTTAGCCTCCGCTACAAGACGTCGGTTATCGGCTCGCTCGATATCCCAGGCTGCTTGAAGTCGAACCTGGAGGTCTTCCAGCTTGACTTTCTTGAGTTTAGTCTGTTGTTCGAGCTGTCAAATCAATCGGTTATCATAAAATTAAATGCTTTAAAATAACAAATTAGAGCACAGTACCCACATTAACCACGCTTTATCGGAACCAGCATAACAAATCTTTGAAATTTTAAGCTCAGTCGGTCGTCGGAGTCATTCAAAAATAGCGAACAAGACTTCAAATGTTTTCACTTTTTCAAGCATCCGATATCAAAATTATTGTTTAACTCATTTCTTAAAAAAAAAATGAAGTTAAAAAGATAGAGAGAAATAATAAACGGTTAGACAACTTTACACGCAGCATTCTAAATGGACTAAATAAAACACATTATATAGTATATCTACTAAATATTTCCAACTCGTACCACATTTTTGGATAACACTTGTTAGGTACCACTTCAACCTGTGTAATGTCTAATTCTTAACTTGTCTGTTGCCTTTGAGAAAGACTCTGCTAGGATCGAAAAGTGAGGCCATTATGACATTGCCTTTAGTCTTATTAACTATTCTCTTTTCTTTCAAACTTAACTTCACACTTGACATTGTTTGAGTTGTAGAGATCAAACACACGTTTCGACCTTGGTGTGCAAGTTACAAATTGGTCCTGCTGTCTTACCCTGCCAAGTCTGGTCATCAGTTCGTTTCGTTTGACGTCCCAAGATGCTTTCTCATTGGCGTAACTCCTCTGGAGTGCCTCACAGCGTTCTTTCTCCGCCGTGAGCTGGCTGCTGAGACTCCGCCTGTCCCGTTGGAGCTCCTCCATCAATTGCTTCGATCTCTTTGCCTGTGGAGAAGATGAAGATTTGGATCTTATAAACGGATGTTTTCACTTAGATGAATAATTTTTGGTTTTTCAAGATATTTTATAAACCACACAATGACCAACCATGAAAAGGATACAGTAGTGTGAATTTGATTTGCAATTTAAAACGTCAAGTTTAAACCTGCTGATTTTCTCAATCTCGGAAACAAATACAATTGTTTTGGCATGATACTTTCACCTTTCCTATGAACCAACACTGTAGAGAACCTTTTCCATTTTGAGATATAGTGAGCACAAAACTGTGACACTATAGGTTTGGATAAGTCTGTCTGTATACATTTGTACACCCAAACCAAACAGTGCACTCATTTATAGTGCCCACCATATATCACAAAGGCAAAACGATTATTATGCGACAGTGAAAGAATGAACGGCTCTGTTCTTACCGACAGGGACTCCTTGTCAGCCGCCTGTCTCGCCAACATCTTCTCGGCAACAGCCCTCTCGGCAATCGCCTTTTGGTCCTGCTCCTCCTTCAAAGCAACCTGAAGATCCCTCTCCATATCTGACCTCTCCTTGACCTCACTCTCCAGCTTACTCTGCAGCCGAGCGAGCTCTTCTTTGAAGTACTTAGTCTCCGCCTCTAGCTTGAAGCGACTGGCTGCTATTTCGGCTTTCCATATCTTCTCGTCCTGCTGGAACTGGATCTGGATGTCGAGACGGGCGTTGTCCACGCGACGTGATTGGTTGTCTAGGAGACGTTGAAGACGATCTACTTCCTTCGAGACGTTTTTGATTTCGTTGACCTTGTCTTCAATCTATTAGCGAGACAATTATTTGAGTGGAATATTATTGGTTTAATAGTATTCACTTTTAAAACAAACCAAAAACGATAGTTGGAGAAAGTTTTAAAAGTTTATTTACTTCATTGACAAAGTCAAAGTAAAAAATCGTTGTTTTTGCTTGTTCTGTTGTCTTTGTTCCTTTGTTTTATTCTGACTTGTGATCAAGGGTCCCCAGTGGGCCTGCGTGCCTATTCGGGGTTTCCCTTTTGCACCACACGGTATTTTGATGTTTGTGCAAGAAAGGTAATAAACTAAACTAAACTGAACTAAACCTCTTGGCAAGAGTGAAACAGTATGCAAATTGAACGGCTCAGTGAGATATGTAGCTATGCCTAGTCCAAAATGTGCACAACTTGTTTGTGAAAAATTCAAGCAGTATGAGCTGAACAAGAACCATCGAGGGACAATCATGTAAAATATGTTAACAAAAGACAAGTATATCAAGACCTGTTTTCAAGACGAACTAACCTGTTTGATCAGGCGTCTTCTTTCATCTTTAAATTTGGCCTCACTGACTTTGTGCGTCTCTACAAGCTCCGTTGCAGCCTCCACTCGAGACATCAGCTCTTCTTCCCTCTTCCTGGCGTTTATCTCCGTCTCGTGTACTTTTCCTCTCAGCTCACTGAGGATGTTGTTGAACTGACCCCTCTCGACCTTCCATGAATCTTCCCGGGTCATCAAGTTGGACTGGAGGGACTTGACCTCCAAGACAAGCTTTGATCGGTCGCTCTCCCACGAGGCATCTCTTGCTTTAAGACTGGACTTCAGTTTCTCAAGGGCTTCTTGAAGCTCATTTCGCTCTGCCTTCCAGTCTTTCTCCCGATTGGAGAGTTTAGCCTGTAGGTCCCGCATATCTTTCCCTAGCCGTGTGTTCTCACTGCGAAGTTCATCCTCACCGTTGCGGGCACTCTTTATAAGCTCCGCCTTTTCCTTGCTTCTGGAGTCCTCTTGGGTGCGAAGTTGCGCGTCCAGGGCATGTATGGTACCCCGACTTTGTTCAAGTTCTTGTTCCATTAGTTCAACCTTGGCAGAGATCTCCTCCAGTTGTCTTGACTTGGTTCTCAGCTCGAGATCCTTCTCCTCCAGCTCGACCCGGCCTTCCGAGGATGTCAGACCAATTTGGTGTTCAAATGCCAGCCGGAGTTTCGCAATCTCTGCTTCGTGCGACACCTGAATTGTTTCCAGGTGACTCTGGGTCTCCTTGAGCTTTTCCTCTCCTTCTTTCCCGTTGGTTTTGAGCGACTTCATGTATGTTTCTAACTCCACGGTCCTCTGTTGGAGGGTTTGCTTTTCCAGCTGGAATTGTCCAAATTCGTGCTGATGGGAAAATATAATTCATGGTTTAATACACACTTCGTATAGTCAATCTTTTAACACAATGTACTGTTGTTCTTTTTTTAATACATGACGTCAAATCATACACCACGTCGACCATGTAGGTAAACATTCAAGTTTTTAAAAGTGTTTGTCTGCTGGGCAGTGGTGTAACCAAACCTTTTCATTTGGGGGGGGGAGGCAGCGGGGGCAAAGACATAATTTAATTTGGGTGGGCTATTCTAATGTTCCTAATCTCATTGGGGAAGGGGTGAGGGGGCAAGGTTTCTGAGCAGGGGTGGCTCTTGCCCCATGCTCCCTTCCCCCTGGTTACGTCACTGTTGCTGGGCCAGACACGTATAAGCCTGTAAGTGTTTGCCTTTAAACGAAAACCAAATAAAAGGCAAATCAATGTCCACTTATTTAGCAAACATCATGCCATCTGCTGCTGGTTGTGCCCCTTAAATTACCGCACCTTTTTCAAAGAACCTGACACTGACACTGTTATCCTTAAAGATTTGGTCTGTGCTTCCACAGTGTCAATCCAAGCCAGTAACGCAGCACTGTTGGGGTTTTTTTTATAGAAGAAATCAAGGCCTCAATGATTCTACGTAATTATATGGCCAGCGGAAATGATGCATGAATTACGACACACTTGGGATTCATTTGCCACTGATTAAATGACACGAGGATCTTCCGAAGATGGATTTTTTCCTGCCAAGATTAATCACAGGGCATTCATATTTGTCAGCCGACATGAACGTAGAACCAGCTACCACAGTCATGATTTCAAGGTAAGACATCTCTTCCCATAGCCCCGATGTGGTTACACGATGGTATTTAAGGTAGAATTACAGATTGGTAAATACTTCACAAATTAACTATTTTGAGAAAGGATTCCCTTCAAAGTAAAGTGGTTCGTATAATTTTTTTCACCAAAATCGTTTGAATCTGGGACAGACTTCTGAGGGTTGGTGTCCGTTCGCAAATACTACGGTCAGAGCAACGGTTGGTACCCGCCGTCACCTCGATAAAAGTGGATGGATTCAACATTCGAATGGAAAATACCGCGACAGCTTTTTGCTGTTTTCCCACCAAGTAGACACTGCTTTCACATAAAACTACCACACGTGACTTTTCTTGCATCTTTATTTATAATTTTGCCTATAAATAAGCATTACGGTGGCAAGAACCAATCTTCGACCCTACATTTAAAGGGTAAAATCGAAGGAATTGAAGGCCGGTACATACCTGTATGTCGCTTAGTTTCCTGGCGTTCTCCTGTTGCTGTGCATCTTGCCTTGCTATCAGTTCGCTCTTCTCCCTCGCCCAGGCCTCCCGCTCTTTCTTAAGACGAATGTCAAGCTCGGTCCGCTCCTGGTGGATGGTGGCTACCTTAGCATGGAGGAGAGACCGCTCCTGGGTCAGGATGTCGCTGGAAGCTTTGAGCTCCTCGGACTGTGCCGTCATCTATGAAAGGAGTGATTTTTAAATTTTCTGGTTACTTTACAAAAAGGTGCATCATTGAATTGGGTTCTAATGCACGCGTACGTACAATCAATCCCTTGACAGATTTCAAGAAATACAAACAACTATAGAAGTAAACTTGCAGGTACAATCATGTATACATCTCTTTTCGGGAGAAGTGTTGGTGCTTGACGTTTTGAACAGTAAGACGAGCAGAGTGTACTGTTCGAAACTTCCAGACCACTCGGTTTTTTCTCATAACCAACGCTTCTCCCAAAAGAGTTTTATACATGGTTGTAACCGCCAATTTACTACTATTGTTTTTCTTATGATCAAAACCACGCATATCTTCAAACATCCCTTAATCTGTAATCATTAGACTGAGACAGGTAAGGAAGTTTTAAACCAACCTTGTCTAGCGAATAACGTAACTCAGTTAGTATTAGGACTTCTATTCTCGCAACAAGACAGATCGAATGAGCGTACCCCTCCCAGAACAATGTTAACCCTTCCTGAGAAGTTACAGTCATCAAAATGTAACTTAATGTTCTCCCCATTCAACATAATGTCACTTAATCACCCGGGAAGTTTCCGATGGTTCTATACATAAAAACTAAAGGTCTCCGTTCTATTTCGAAAATGAAGAAACCATACAATTAACGCAACTTCCTTTGCCGTTGATTTGTGTATAAAGTATTCCGTACCTAAATCTGCAGTTCTTTGAGGCATGCTTATACATCTACTTCCAATGGGCAAGATTTTCAGTTTTGCTGGCATTTATTTGAAATTTGTTTAGGACTGAGACGTGACTGACAAGTCACGAACTTCTGTATTCAAGTTATTTGCTATTGCATTAACACTGGAGGAACTACCAATAAGCTTCACTCTTGCATGCTTGACCGGGCCATCTGGACCTAGATCACAGTGGGCAGGCTGGAGAAGCCGTCTGGCCTCGACTTGATTTCTAAGATTTCTGGGATTCACTTTGAAGTGGGTTAGAGCAAACTTGGTTTAACCCCTGATATTATTGTAAACAGACCAGCAGGAAGAAATACATGAAGGAGTACCTATAGTTTGCTGTATCTACGAAGGGCTATGGCTTGATTTAATAGCTCGAGACACAACCACTTGACTCTTTACGGATACAACACATCCCAAGTGGTATCTTGCCAATCCCCTTGGAGAAAACGCCGTCAAGCATTTCTGAATTACCAATGAATTTCTCTGATTTAAAGCGGAAACGGATCACCAGTCTTAGAATGTATCATGTTCCGTCTAAGACGACACCGTATCCGGTCTAAAGACTTCTCAGCATGTTGAAGACATTAATTTTGATTTCCACATCATTATTGAAATTATTATTTCCCGGTCAGACAATTTGTCAAAAACAGTCTATGCTAGATCTATAAAAGTGTTTGTATATTCCTTTAATGGGATACCATTAACCACTCCTGAAATAAAATGTGCACCTGTATACGATGTTTCACCTTATAAGGTTTGCATGAAACGATGTATGTTATGAGTTGTTAGTTTTTGCAAAGAAATTGTGGGTCGACAACTCGACGTTTGGATTATTTTTATATAAATATCTTTTCTTATTGAATGTAACGAAACAATTTCAATTTTTTTGGACTAATAAAGGATTGCGAATATAAAATTGGGATGTTCTAATCGTTTTCAGATAAAACAATTTCTACTGAAGA
>CM021539.1:14004101-14028503 GCA_010994315.2 Pisaster ochraceus | reverse complement strand
TTTTGAGTTTAACCTGCAATGTAAAAAAACATTTGTAAAAAGATTAAAGAAAAGGAACGTGACAACAGTAAACAAATAGTAATAGACCTCTTGCATATGACGTCACACTCTCAAACAGCGCCCTAACTGAGGCAAAAGGCGGCAGCTCATTGGACGATAGCTGTTCCTGGTGCGTAAAAATGTGCGCGTGACCTCAGCGTACTAGCGGCGTTGCATGTTATGCAAGGGGTCGATTATGTGCGTTGATTAGCGTGTATTTTTATTTTTATGCACTGCGCACAACGCATGACTGACACATGGATATCCGACCTGATAACGTCCCTGTGTCTCTTTCACTAGATGGCAATAATGTCACTCTAGTAATGGGGTTGCAAATGTGTAAACAGACGACTAATTTTGCGACACATTTTACTTGAAATCCTAAAAAGGACATGCAATCTCACAATGACTCATCGTGTCATTTACCAATCCGGGGCGTTACTTGACGTTGAGGTTCCTACCGAGAACGTTGCTACGACATCAAACTCATTTCCACGATAATTATCTACCAAATGAAAGTCTGATTTCAAGTAGACTATGTTCCTTGCTAATAAATCATCGGAATTAAAGGTGACATCTGACTGCGCTTTCCGTGAAAAATGTGACACATCAAATTCTGTCCTTTGACCTGTTTAATACCTACAGCTGAAACAGATCATGTGCACACTGATTACTCCGGTGGCTGTTGTTTTGGAGCGCCCAACAGTTCAAGGGGCAATCATTTTAGCCCCAAATTATTTCCAGCGCGACGGGGTTTCACCTATAATATAAAGTGTAGTATAAAATGGCGGCACGAATGCAATAACCATAATTGCATGAATCGATAGATTGTACGGCAAATGTGAATGTTCCCCTTCAACCAAGTTGCTTCTCCAGACAATGTTGAACGGGTTGAAAGAGATACATGTGTAGTTCTAAACAATTTGTTTTGTTATGGGTAAAGAATGGAAACACTTGTATAAAATGGGTCCGTCATTTTGTTCTGATAACAGTGTGTCCTTAAATGAACAATATTCGCGTGTGCCTTGAGCTCAAAATACCCGCTGGACCACTGGGCAGAAATCAGCATTACATTGACAAAACCAATCTATGACCCCATCTTTAAGCTCTTCGTTTATTCAACACTAATTTGATATTTCCATGAGGATGCTAGCATTGAATCATGGAATTGAACTTTCATTAGTTACGTCATATAATCAAATTACACGGCTTTGAGGTTTTATTTGGTCACTTGGGGAGCACAAACGACTCAAGGTATACTGGACAAATCTCTACGCGTGATACGCGGAATTCCCTGATGGGCTTGATCGTCATCGAGACCAGATCAGCTGTATGGGTCACCGGAAGACCCACCGCCTTCTTAACTTCAAAACAGCGAACAAAACAGGTTGGGACTGTTGTAAAATTTTCAAAATCATTGCAGGGTTTGCACTTCACTTGTTCGGTGACTCGTCAGCAAAACCAATTGCCTTGTCATCTCACCAGTCGCCCAGCTTTTTCACTTGGCAAATACATATTAAAGGTATAACACAAGATTGGTAGAGCTGACGAAATAGTCACACACAGTGTTCATGTTTTGTGAACACCCATTACAATTTTCAGCATAACACATTGTTCTTAATATTTGGGTTGTAAATATTAAAGGTAGGCCCTATTCCTCAAACACCAGCAAAAGACTTCATGAAATTCAAGCTAGTGGTAAATGGTAAATAAAATGCTTCTCAAAATATAATTAAGTTGGTCAAATCAGTCAGTGCATAAATATGGCTAAAAGCAAGAACTGTAAGGAAAACAGGTTCAGTGTTGCATAAATTAAGTGCAACCTTCATTTAATGAGACCAATCTGAAACATGTTCGACAGAATAATTGCAATAAACATGATTAGTTTGATGCAGCACTGTATTTATCTCATGCCGTATCACGTTGGAAATCATTCCCAGTCCCACCTCGAACTGAAAAAAACCCCGGAACATTTCTGAAGAAGTCACCTCAACCTACAGGGGCTATATTATTAAGGTGCCAACTTTCGGGGGATTCCCTGGTTGCAAATTAAACGAATTCGTCCCAAAAAGATTCAATGTACTATACCTCTTGCCCAAGAGTAGCACTTGCAGTAACATCCGGTCTGCTCTGCATGTCCTCCATCTTCATTTTCAGCTCATCCAGCCTCTTGGAGAGCTCAGCTTTTTCCCTCCTCCAGGCCATCGTCTCCATCTTCTTCTGGAGCTCCGAACTCTCCTTCTCGAAGGCGAATCTCTTCTCTGCCCGGTCCTGCTCGTCCTGTGTCTGTGGTGCGTCGGGGGAATGTGAGACAGGGTCGGGGGAGTGGAATTTCTTAGCGTACTATCAAACGTTCAGTGACGGTAGTTTAAAGGCAGTTTTTAAATCGGGGAGGGTGGTGATGACCACCAAGTGCGTTTGTTGACAGTCGCGTAGAGCAGGTGCGCAGCGTGATATTTGACGGTAAAAGACGCAATTTTTTTTTTTGGCAGAGAGGTGGTCAGAGAGAGGAGTCAGCGCAGTTTTGCATTTTGGGTGGAATATTTTAGGAAGAGGGTAGCAGTGTTGTGGTAAGCAATGGGTATCATGCGGACATACAAAGTTGACGAGGTATTCCAAGAAGGGTAACATACAGGAAGGGTCCAAGAAAGAAGACCGTGCGTGGCCAGCAGGGTGTCATGCATCGGCATACAGTGGCGTACAGTCAGTGGAGAAAACATCGCAGAATGTCAACAAGCGTAGGCACCCGGTATTCCATCCAGCAGGAATCATTGGGTGGGTTTGGAGGGGCGAACACGTTCATCAATCAGGCGTTATTGGAAATGAGTCAATCGTTTTAAAGGTCGAGTTGGACAGGGTGGCAGAGAACATGCGTGTGAGTGGGGAAGAACATGAAGTATTAAAAATCAATTAGTTGATAGTTATGAGATTAGTATAAACAAGTTAAAATCATAGAGAGCTGTTAAACATTATACCAACCAGAGGTAAGTAACTCATGTTAGAAGAAGGTAGTGTTGCTCTTGCAAATGCTAAAGACCAAGGGACTTATTTTCTTGACAGACTGGCCTGGTAAAGCGTGACGCATCAGCTAAGCTAAATAGGATGAGATACAGGCTGCCGACTATCTGCGCCCTGCGCCGGAAGCAGTGTCTTTAAGGTTGGTCAGAACTTCTCAAAAAATTGTTTCTCTTGAGTAAACGTGTCTTTTCAAATAAACTTTGGAGAGATTTGTGAATTTGTGAATTTCAATGTGAGTTTTGGGTTAATCGTTCATACGCGAGCAGTGTAATGCAAGCTTAACATATACAGGGCATATAACAATTATAGCAACGTTGCTGAATTTGTGAAGGCTTCAGAAACATGCTTTGGGCATTCAGCATCAGAAACTAGTTCACTGTATGTACAGGTTTGAATCTAGAGTCCACTCTCTGTGACAACACACCATTATTTTAAGCATTTGCTACATCAAGCAACAGTGTCAATTAGCAAATTCGAAAAGGGTTTTTACTTGATCATTATTTTGTAACATTAAGACAAATGTAACATTTAATAAAAAATACAACAATTAACTGCATATGCAAAGTAGCAAGTTTTGGAAATGTCTTTATTTTTGAGGTTTTTATTTTATTTAATTTTGTCAAATACATTTATTCGTCACAGGGCACGGGCGTCTCTGTGTCGACAATGGCCAAGCATACTCTGTCGACTCTCGGACTGACTCGACGTGAATGTGAGCAACTTTGCGTGGTAAAAAATTCCCTCGGTTGAATTTTGTGCTCAACCTTCATTGTTCATAATCTCCTTTACACTTTTGTTTGGCTGGTTGGGGCGCGCTCTTGCATTGGGAACCAGACAGCAAGGCACTGTTTTACGGCACAGCTTACCGGAGACGTTTGCGCGTACAGCCCACAGATTCACGCGCTTTACGGTGCGGCAATAGCACATAATTTTGTGGAGGAAGTGCCATAAAATTTGACCCAGCAAAGATTAGTGAACTCCAACTGGAACTTCATCAGAGTAGTTCCACCAAACTTAGACAGTTCGAATCTAAAGTGTACATACCTCTTTTTAAAACTGCGGCAATGGTAAAGAAGACAATTGGAACAAACAACTCAATGTTCCCTTTGCAAGAATCTCTTTTCAACCTCCAATCCCCTTTTCCCTCCAAAGTCTACACCCGATAACACATTACTTTATCAACAACATCGCGGTTAATGTTGGCTAAATCCCCTATGGAATACGTTGTCGGATATGCGTCTATTAATACACCCTAACCCCTGAGAAGGAGGAAGTTCCAAACGGAACTACTCAGTTAGCTGAGGGATTATTTTTACTCGCGAAAGGATGGATTGTACCAAAGATACGCTTTTTACATCAAGTGCGCTAAGGGAACTCAGATTTCCTATGATTTTCTGTGCGGAGGTTGTATAAGTGGCACATATCGAGCAGCCGGTCTAAAAATGTTGATATCAAATTGCAAACAGGCCTTTTTTTTAAGGCAACCACACAATTTCCCTTTTGTATCAGTCGGACACAATGTCCAAATATTGACACAATGTCCAAATATTACAATGCAATGCAAACGTATCCCATTTTATGAAACTTATAGTGGCCTTTTTAAAAGACATTTATTTTTACGCTATACTAGAAAAGTTTTAAAAGTTGAAGACACAAAACTTATTTTCCGCGACCCCGTTTTTTGCATATGTGAACACTGCGTCTTCGTTGTGACTATTATGAACAGACAGTATGAAAGAGCTGACAAAATAGTTACAGACAGTGTTCATGTTGTGTGTGATCAACCGCGTACGTCAAATTACAAACCTGTGAAAACTTGGGCTCAATCCGTTGTGAAAGTCACGAAAATAGTGAAAGATAATGCACAATTTTCAGCATGAAAACATAATGTACTTAATTTTGGTTATGCAACAACCGAAACCATCAGCTGTTGCATAGGTTAAGGTTTTCATACAGTTTTCTGGAATATGATTCATTTCATAGGGATTTATACATAGGAAATATGATTCTAGTATGAATTTTATATTCAGTAAGCTTTCAGACTCAAATTAAACAATTATGTTTTTATCCTTACCAATTCGGTATAATGCCTTTTAATTATATGGATGTTCTCAACTTAAAACACAAACTTGTGAAAAAACATTCAACATGATTAGTTTTTTCAGTCCTCGTGGTTCATAAAATAAATCATTGTGGACATGCTACGGAACATGAACTTGAAACAGGGCACGGAGGTCGCGCTCCCTTTCCTACCATTATCCTATGCCTTGTGATGAAGAGTAACCATTGAAACCCACTCTGTTAACAGTCAGACCCACGTCTTCCTGCCTACTGCAGGAAACTCGTGAGATTGCAAAGTTACCCGCCTACGAGCACAATCAGGAAACTTCATCATACAACCCTTTACAGGTTCTCGTATGTGAAACTATATATATAAATCTTTTACAAATATGCTGTAGTTTTTGTGAAAATCCGGGACAAAGTGTATTGGAAAGCTTGTTGAGTACCCATGGTTCGGTGATTGTTTCAGACTGAAATGCCGGGTAAATGTACCTCACAAAACGTGGTCATAACACGTTATCAATCCAATGTGCTCAAAGACGTCTTACATTATTTTCTTAAAGCAATGTATTCAAGTTGTGCAATTTCTGTAACCTGCCGGACAATCCATAATTTAGCAGGCCATAACAAGGAGTTGATCTAAACATTGGCTAGACAACATTTCCCCATCTAGGTTAACACTAACCTCTTGTAACCGGAGATCCATTTCAGATTTTTCCTGAGCGAAGAGCTCCCTCTCTCGGGCAAGTTCTGAGGTCAGGTCATCAATGGCAAGGTGACACTCCGTCAGCTGTGTAGAAAAGTAAAATAAAATGTAGAATGTGTTAATACAGAGTACCTCTCTGGTTGATATTGTTCCATCGAGGAGGCAATCTTTTCAAATGAAACAGAAACATTGGTCTGTACAAGCATCTTACGCAAAGGATATTACAATCAAAGACTAAATAGCGCGCTGAAGGCACAAGATGTGCGACTTGTACTGAAATGTGACATGTGCACTGATGCCATTTCAGCAAGCAACTTTTTGGTCGCAACAAAAGATCAGTGCAACATGAACATTGCTCTCAATGAGTAGCCAAACATTTAATTGATGAAATGGTGCCCATGAGTATTGCACATTACTACAACATATAGAGTTTCGGTTTTCCATCTTGTGCCACGACGAGGCCAGCTTGATTTTCTCCCATTTGAATCAGTGTTATCAAACCGAATCTGGAAGAGAAATTAGTCTGTCAATTCCTGGTTAGACTGAGAGTCCGTATTCAATGTCACTGTTACACGAGATGACAAGACTGCAGCGTGATAAGCTATCTCAGGCCGTGTCTTGATTGATGGGTTCGGCAGTGGCTACAGCCGGAATGCCAAAAAGTCCCGTCTCGTTGTCGTTTCAGCCAACGTCCTTAGCCGTACCCGAAGTCGCTGGATTCGGACACGGCCTAAGATAAGATCATTGTAAAAAGGTGCAAAGGATGTTACATGACACAAGTGGGCGGCATTCCCTGTTAATAACATACATACATCCAAACCGTCTTCACACCCACGTTCACCAATAATCAGATCGTGGCTTACACTACACATAATCTGGATAACACAGGGATAATAGTGTCAATGTTTTTTATCTCTCCAAGAGCTTCGGTTCAATCTAACGAGGAGCTGAGAAATAATCCTGACTGCAACAATGTAGTCGTCTCATGGCTATCGGGGAAAATTATGTATTACGGTGGTTCATCAAGGTATGCTTCTGAGCCCAGAACAATGTGTAACCATAATGTGTAACAACTTCGCCGTTTATGGGAGCAAGTCCATCAATGATCCTCATCCAACGAAGGGATAGAGAGGCTTTAACCATGCTTGCTGTCAACAAGGACTTTTGACTACTTCTGTCGGCGGTAATTAGCGTCAATCCTCAAATAGATCATGAAAGCTTAGCCTAATTAAGCTTTCATTGCACACGGTTCCTTTACAGCTATGAACATTATAGTCAAATTCAAGTGCAGTCTATTTTAAAAGTATGTTTTTGTTCAGTAATTTTTGGCGAAACAATCGAAGCGAAATAACGTTCGTCGACAGTCGACGTCCGTTCAATACTTTGCACAAAGTAAAAGGCTGACGTTGCTTGCCCCGACAGAAATGTTTTCATGAGATGTGTCACTCTTAATGGGACAAAAACAATAGAAAAGGACAGATGAGTGGGACGCCCGCTATCGTCTCAAAAGTCTCCAATCAAACAACCAAACCGAGGCTGGTAGCAAAAGCAGTCTGGTACCTATTCTGTTACATTGATGAAACCTCAGCTGTCTGTTGGGTATCTGACATAAAACGTAATGGCTGTGACATGATATCAAAGCTACACTCTGCATCTTCTGATGTGAGGAAATTCAATTTGGTTCGTAGACGTCGTGACTAGTTCCTGGACGCTGCGAGAGAGCAAGCTGTCATATCCCACCGTACACGGCAACGCTTGACATCGCAAAGGGTCATTGAAATTATAGGAACAGCCAATCCATATAATTAACTTCTCATCGATGATCAGGGTATTCAATACTGCTGCACTTTGGAACTCCCGTATCTTGTTTTCCACCATCTTGTAATCAATTCCAGTTTAAGAGGAATGTAAACAGATACCTTTTCGTTTTCTTTAAAATTTATTGATTTTTCATGTACTTTAAACCTTGAGTGGCCCTTTAGTCTTGTGTTGGGCAATTTTTCTTTTAACAAAAAAATAATTAAACAATTAAATACACCGTAATTATTTCCATGCCTTTCACCACACTAATTTGTTGTCATGACCAAGTGAAGGAAAATGTAATCTAATAATGCTCTTTAAAACCAGAACACATTGTGGAAGCAGTTAAATAATAACACGTATTCCATTCAAAAAAGCCTTGAGATGTATTCAGCACAGACTCACCTTACGGGGTAAACGACTCCTGTTTGACACTCACGAACAAACGTCCCTCAGACAAACACCCGTTATAAAAGCGAAGATCATGACGTCGGCGCTATAAATGTCATCTAAATATGGTATGTACCGAATTACTGTACTGTTGAAGTCAATACTTGTATTCACATACGAGTACGTCTAATAAGGTAAACTGTTCGGTAAAGCGGATCCAACTATACCGGTCGTCGATTCATTCAATATAGCGCAAGTGGACACGGTAAAGCAGCTCCAGGGAAAGATGAATCAAGAGTGACTTCTTAACATTGAGAAACCCCATGCTTTCTTTAACCATCTCCAACTCGCTCTAATCCGCAGACAGGACCAATCACCTTCAAATGAGAACTGTGCACGCTTGCTTTGACACAAATATGTCACAAACCGCAAGGCGGAATCCTCAAGCAATAAGTACCCCCTATGTCTTCCTAAAGTTCAACGGGAAAGTCACCGCGGAAGACGGCAGACGATATCTACTACAACGGCATGCTCCGACGGGGCCCGGCCTTGGTGATTGTTAAGTTTGCTTAAAAGGGTGGACTAATGAAGACACACGTCTTGATCTGATTTAAGAGTCCTACCTCGGCAATTGGAGAGGATGAGGATAAGATGTCTTTAACTCTCACCATAAAATCTTGGGAGGAACCAGCGCTCGTGGCCGCCTCACGGTAACAGAAGTTCACCCGATCCTGCCACAATTAGGTGTGATTGATCAAATCGATCGCACGAGGCAGGAGGGCCAACAGTTGACATTTCAAGAGAAGTTGTTTGACCGACCACGTGTTTCGTCAGGTCATCGGTGACGTGGCATGTCACCTTCTTACCATAGAGATATCAACCCATAGTTCTATGGTTTTGCAGTCTATGGTCGAGCCATTACGTTATCCCAGCATAAAACTGAATATTAAGCCAGATGTCAAGTTACGACCGAACGTTACATCACAACGTAAGGAAAGAGCGCAATACATCACACCCTCGTCGTTTCATATTTTGAACATTTCAAATTAATTTTACAACGCGATGGCACGCTTGTCAGTTGGCGTCAAACTATGAAAACCTTACAACTGTTCGTCTGCTCGACATGCGGTCGGTAGACAGGTCCCCAAAACAAGCGCAGATGAGACAAGATTAAGATTGAAGAATGAATGTCCTTGGACTGAAAGGTGTCTCCCGAGAAGATACTGGAGAAATCCAGTGTGGGTTAATCAGCTTAGCTGGCATTTTGTGTTCTGATCGTTTTGTGTCACCGCGTGCTTTATGTAAACGTGACTTTATTTATTGTGTTTTTTTCAACAACGACAAGAATGACCTGTATACACAAACAATTATAACATCAGGTAGACCTTCAAGTAACCGAACAAATAGGATGGTTTTGCACAATATCATTAAACATTGCTCAAATGGCGTTGCAATTACTGAAACATGTTGCGGTCAGCATATCCACACTGTAAAACGGCTAAACGCACGACACGCGTAATTTAAACGTACTTTATATGGTGATAAAAACAAGGTACTTTTTAATCTAAAGGTGTAACAAAAATATATGCATATTACGCGTCAACATGGAGTGTTTCAGCAATGCAACAATTTAAACAAAAATATGCGGATCGTAGAAACGTGCCACAACACTAACGCTGTTGTAGTAAACAATAACCTTGTTATAAAGAGCGCGTTATAAAGAGAATTTTATAAAGAGTACATTCTGAAGTCATGAAACTCATTTCTAATTTGTTGTCTTTTTCTACTTCTTTTTCCCCTTCTTTTTCGTGTTTTTTTTCTTCTTGTTTTTCTTTTTTCACTCTCTCTCTCTCTCTCTTTGCTGACCTCTTATCAAAACGTGTTTGTTCTAAAGGGGTAATTTAGCAGTCCAAGAGATCTTGTTACAACGAGAGTCAGCTGACTTTCAGTTAAAGGAATTTTATGTGGTTAAATTTGTGAACTAAACGGTTTTGTTTCCTCGTTAGAAGCATGGCAACACATGCTCTCAGCATTATATCTCTATTAACAAATTAACAAACAAAATCATTTAACAACAGTGTGTATTCATGCCAATTGGAACTAAAATGTACCCTCTTCTTGAAGCAACCTGGAAAAAATGTTCGTGAGAAATTTGATAACACCTCAGACAACTTTAAGCTTTACAAGCGGCTTAGAGACTGGGGGCACCCCCCTAATTTTCCAGTGCCCCCATAGGTGCGAGCCACGACAAAACTATACAGAGACATGTGGTGCCCTGAACAGGGGGAAGCATGCCCCCCCCCCTTCCACTGGAAAGCAATGCGCCATCTCCGGTGAAAAAAGTTTCCTGGAAACTCAACTGCGCTTTACTGTACTGTACTGTACGCTTTACAGCACCAAACCTCAACCTAGTACGAGGGATAGGTGATGAAATTGTGCCTTTGTTGATAGTTAAAACATGAAACTTGGCACACAGACAAAGTATTTGTCATGAAAATTATATTTGTCTATATAGGCCATCGCAGATTTGTCCTCAATCGCAGAATAAAAAGAGATGGCAGCCCTGTTGACAATTTTTAAAAAGTGCTTCTTATTCTATTTTTTGAAAAGGACACATCTTCGATGGTCCTATAGCCAAATATATTTCTCGTTGCAAATACTGACTGTGTGCCAAATTCCATGCTCGTGTCACGAAAAGCACAACTCCCAAATAGTTCTCCTCTATATGCCACACGAATTAACACACTTTCAAGCGAAAATAACCCATATCTGTGACAACAGGTTGTTTTTTGTAGCTTACCTTTAACAAGCAGTGACAGATTACGTTAAGTTTTACTCCCATATCTACGCATTCATCTCAAATTAGTTCAACGGTAGAAAAGCAAAGGCGTTGCACCAGGTACGTGTATTTAATAACCAATGACAAATGAACAATGCGACTACAGTGTGTATTGAGCTGTGAGGTAAACCAACTCAATGTTGCTTTCAGCACCCGTCTGGACAATGGACCACGAAACTAATGTGTTTAAGGCTGCTTGCATACCAGGGAAACATACTTATATCACTTCACAGTAGAGGTCATTACCCTCTTCAACGATCCTCCCCACACTCTCAAACATGCTTGTCGACACCATTGAACAATGACTCTTTTGTCAAACTTACTTTCAACAACAGAAGACGCCGGGAGTGACCACTGTGGGTACGATATTGCAGCGAGCCTCAAATCCCGTATTCACTGCGTACGGCTGTGGTATTTGGAAATCTCTGAATTTGCTGTCTGTGCAATTCTCTGCAAGCCCTAAAATCGACGACCTGGGAATAACAAACTCACCGTGGAAGTAGGAGATTCGTGCTTTTTCACTTTTCCAGAACGTGCTTGGTAAACTCATATGGAAAAGGTCAACAGTACTGAACGTAACTGTACAGTCCCTCAGCTAAACCTGGTGTTGTTAGTCATTCCCAAGTTGAAACAGTGGATTGTTCGTCTCGAAGTTCAACCAGCCATGTCGATAAACGAGAACAAGTCTGTGAATTCTATTTCATGCAAAGCTACCTTTTCCTCTCATGTTATTGCATACTACATGAAGGTTGGGCTCAAAGGTAAACCGAACAGAGTCATAACAAAGAGTGTTGGTTTCGTTCAATTACTTCAAGCACTCACCTCTGACCATTATATCACACAGCAGTTGCCACAAACTGCAACAAACGTTTTTAAAGAGGTAAAATCATTTGAATAGCATCAATGCGTTCTGAACTAGCTTTTCTGTACTTTGGGGTTTTTGTTGTGTGAATTCGATTTGAACTACTGTTTATTCTATGAACGACCTGGGAGATGTTTTGGTTCATTCGTGATTTCTTCAGAGCAAAATTTGAATCATGACGTCAATGGATTTCAACAACTAATGGGACTTTACAATCCAAGGAGGAATTTTTTCATCATTCAAAAGTTCAAATTCAAGGCTATTTTGTTTGAATATCATTAAACGGTAGGAATGAACCAAAAATATCCCGTACAAAAATGTACAGACCCATTTTTCTCATGATTGATGTCATTCGATGTTTTGAATGTTGAACAATTTTGCACTGGAAGGGTTTCGAATAGAATGGTAATTACACCTGTCCACTTTAACGTGAGTTAAGAGACTTGTAACCTTTTCCCCATTTTCACGAGGACTACATTGGGGAATGAGTGGATCACAAAACTAAATATGATCTTGGAGCACCTCTTTAAAGTATAAGACCCATACTTGTGAACATGTTAGCATGGGTTTACTGCAGAATCGTTACATTCAGTTCATCAACAACACTGTTCACTATTAGCCCATCGATGCCTCCTTTTAGACTCACTGGGCTATCACAAAATACTTTTATTAACCCCTTTGTAGTCTTTGTTTTTAATGGAGAGGGGATTAGTTCAGCTAAGTACGAATATCATGATAATCTTTACTAACCAATTGTATTATTAGTTATGGCGATATTACAATGTATTGTATTTTTGTGGAAATCAACCAAATATCAGTGTTTGAGCCCACGGACAACACTGGTAAATGTCAATTTACGTGACCCAATATATACAGGTACACTGTATGAAACAAACATGTGAATATTCAAGCTTATTCAGTCACCGGAGTGACAAGAAAATGGTTTACAATAAACGTTCTCTGTTTTCTCTGTTTTTAAACATAAAGTTCTGGTCTCGCTAAATCAAAACGTATTCGTTTTACGTGTTTCTCAAAAACTCTAGCATATCAGGGAAACTATAATGTCAGAGGAAGTTAACCACCATGAGCATCTTTATTCCATGTAAGTTAGGTGCAAATCTGTCTACATTTATTTGTTCAACATTTTTGTGTACAGCCTTTGACTAAGGAGCCTCTTCGTCTGAGGCTACACAATGCTTAGCAATTAAGATCGATACGCATCAAATGATCAAGGGTACACCTCTTTTGAAATCGAGACAAAAGGCATCACAACAGCGCTGCTTAAGGCTCCGATCAACAGAAGTTGATTCATCGCCAAAAAGTGTTGTTTTTTAATGTAAGAAATGAGTTAGTGGGTCAAATTTATACCCGTATAAAGGCCTTTGCTGTGACTGACTTTCCATTAATCGATATGTTGTCACAACTCGCAAGCCACAAAACGTCTAGACGCAAGTCAGAACATTAGGCGACTGAGTTGGAGTTACAGAATCAAGTCTGTAACACTGGAATAAGCACGTAGCAGCTTTTGACCTGGGCTTGGTTTCACAAAAAGCAAAGAATGACCTTAAGATGTGCATCAATCTTAAACATAGTTTTGAAAGCAATATACATTACTAGTAGCACCTGGTAAATAATGTCTGTATTTTTATGATGCAAACAATAACATTTCTAATAAAATCTAAAGCAAAGTGTAAAGTTACAATACAAATCGCAATCGCAATATTGACAACTCATCTTAACAAGAAAATTGTTTTGTGAAATCGAGACCAGCTGGACCAAAAGGAGGTTTCTTCAAAGACAGTAGTATTCCAAGCAACAAGAAGTTGGTAATAGTTTATTAACAATGTATCGATGCTGCTCGTAACACACATCATGAACGGACAACTCATCACACGATGTGTCCGTGACATTTGAGTAGCCGGAAATGACTGCGAGAAAACTCAAGTCACTCTTTCATGAGACAGGCTATTTATAGATCATCCATGCTTTCGAGACCCCCATCTGCAAATCACGTGAATCAGCCATTTCCCATGATTAGAATAAACTGTTGAGCTCTGAGCTCTGATTTGAGCTCTGAGGCAGTTCCAAACCTGGGGGAAGGAAGGGACGTGTATACAACGAGCAAACTTGAATGTCATTTTGAGTTCTAATTTTAAGAGAGGAAATGTGGAGATGCGAGACAAATAGTCAAAACTGATGTTACCTAATGTGACAGAAAGGGTGTTTTAATGCAGCATTCATCTAACAATGTAATTTTCGCAGAGATAATCTTCCAGACCATCCATAACGGGAAGATAAATTACGGCAAATGTTTAAGATCAGGCACAGCTTGTGGTGATATATGGGATTATTGGATTATTATACCGATTTTGATGGCACTGTAAACAAAAGGCGAACAGTTTTATTGGTGAAAATGGACCTAGGACATGATGCAAAAATAGATAGAGAGACGAAGAACAACCGATTGGCAAAGCGATATTCTATACAGAACTGAAGTAATTATGACATCGGGTCTGGGTTCTAATTTGGAGGTCGCAGATTCCAAGTTCCACTGGTAAATTTGTCTTTGTTCAACCACAAGTTATTTAATATTTACCAACTTGTGGTTTATGACTTGATATTCTGATTTGTTGATTGCGTATAGCAACATTTTTACAGTGTTCGAAGTACTTTTCTTGCCTTGGGGGGCTCATGTAGGAGGTCATATGATCCAATCATACAGACTATGACTCACTCGTGGAAACGGGGCGTGTTAACGGGAACAGGGCACTTCGAAGGTTGAAAGTCTTTTGAAAGAAACTAGCCCTGCGAACTTGCGTCATTGCGGTGTTGCTTTGCTTAGTAGCTTCATCCCCTTACGCACATTCTAAAATCTCAAGGAATTTTACTTCTATTTCAACTCTTAGATTTCAAGTTTTTACTTTTAACCAGGAACAAACTGAAATATTTAGAAGGTTACAACCAGGATCCAATTTCATAGAGCTGCTTAACAATTTGCTGCAAAGCAAACTAATAAGCAGGAAACCAGATGTAAACAGTGTCATGGTGTTTTTTGCTGGAAACCCTTTTTCTAGGTAAGAACAAAATATGCTTTGCTAAATGTTGTGCTTAAGCAAGTATGAAATTGGGCCAAATAAAACATTCAAATTGTTTAAAGTGGAATGTGAGATTTGCTTAGACTGAGTATTTCTAAACTCCATGAGCGGTTGTATTCACAATGTCTCTGACCCTAAAAATCTCATGGAAATCAGAGGTGACAATTAGGGGGCTACACGCCATATTAAATCTGGGGCGCAGCATGAGGATTAACTTACACTCCAAAAACTCCTGGGTCAGAATTGACCCGGATTCCCGGTGCAAGGGAGCCCGACCCATTTCTGGATCAGGCTAACCCGGTTTTAAAATGGCATTTTAACTCGGACCCATTTTGGGTCATTTTGACACAGATTCCGGGTCAAATTTATCCCGAAGCGGTCAGGCCCAACGGGGTCCGGAATCCTAGTCAACTCATCAGATTGATCGCATGAGAAAGCTTCCAACGGGCTAATCTCATTGCATAGCACTTACAGTTTGAATTTTTGTTTTGTTTTTTTGACTGCATGTATATTGTTTTTCTTGTACCATGATGGCAAATAAATAATACTAATAATAGTAATGGAAGAGCCATTTTGTTTTACTTTTTTTTTCATCGCTGGGGTTCACATCCAACGGCGTCTCAGCACTGCTATATTCTCAATACATACGACCACAGAAGTATATACAAGACATGATAAGTCCCTTACCTCAAATCGAAGCAGTTCCTTTTCCCGCTCTTTATATGCAGCATCCTCAGACTGGCTAACCTGTAGCCCGCCCTCATTGTCCATCCCGGACGCTCCCCCATTCAGCATCTCGGCCCTCTTCTCAGCAACCTTGCATTTCTGTCTCTCCTCTGCAAGCTGCGTCTCCAGAGTGGCAATCCTGTCTTTGAGACATCGCTGGAAGTTGACATAAAACAATGGGGTGTAACAAAGCAACACAAGTACCAAACGTATGCGTGTGATGATGTGATTACATGACCATCTCCAATAACAGCTGAGTCGATGGGTGTAGTATTGTTCTAAAGGTGGAAACTTCAACTTTAATATTATAATAATCTAGGAATTTGAAATGTTTATATAAAGTGCCAAAAAGCAGGTGTGTGTGCTCTGAGTAACAGGTGCTTTTCGCAGTTGGTAAAGTTTTTCTAACAAACGATTACCAATTACCATTGTCACGAAAATTTAATTTCAAAGATTTGTTTTGGGTGGGAATGATTTGAAAGACCTGTGTTTGTGAGTGGCACGGGCCCTCCTCCATGATTTAACTTCACTGAAAACAATGAACGATGACTAATTATGAGCCGCAGGAGGTAGCTAGGGGCGTACCAAGGCACTTTTTGTAAAATGGGTTGGTTATTTTTGTTGGCGTTGTTTCAAAAACTGTGGCTGAACATTGAAATAAAAATAATAACACAGAGAACGAATTCTGAAATTAAAAAAGGGGATATGGATTAGTAGGGAAAACATTTTTGAAAATGGTCCCTAAAACCAATGTTAGTAAATTAGGCCTATGTTAATATTAAGATTGTTTAGATCCTCCTCTTACGTCAAAATAAGGGCTAAACAAGGTTCAGTCAAAACCGAATGTGTTACTTAAGGCAGCTTATCCAATAAAGCGAATACATGAGTTAATTCAACAGTTCTTTTAACTTTCTAACTCATTCTGTTACAATTTGTTTCTTGAGTTACACAATGACTGAAGTTGTATCCTAAACCTCAATACCAAAAAATAAGTTGTTATTACACTCACCTCATAATTAACAGCTACTTCTGGACTACCCTCCTGCTCAACAAAAACATCATCGGTAGCCTCAGAAACCTCACTGCGCTGTACCTCACGTTCTGTCTTCTGTACCTCATCTTTGTCGTCATCCTCTCTTGACACGGAGCATGCACGTTTGAGGTCCGTCTGGAGGCCCTCCGACCGCTCCTCGGATATACGGATGCGCTGCAGCAAGAGATCCCGCTCGTGTGTGACACTGCTGAGGCGAAGTTGGAGCTCCTGTTTGAGCTTGGAGGCTTCGGCACGGAGTTGGTCAGCTTCTTGGCGAGTCTGGAAGAGCTCCTTCTCCTGCTGTTCCTGCGTAACCTCCTTGCTCTTAACAACAAGAATAAGGTCCCCTGGAAAAAAAACACGCAAAATATTAACATTTCATCAAACGAGATAAGCACTTTCCACAAATGAATCCAGTAATGTCAAAAGAAAGAATATCAAAAGTGTACAAGACTCTGGAAGTCTTTAAATCTGTAATTAGAAAATCTACTGCATGTATTAGCACGAAATATGATATTTGAATTTTAAAAGGCCAAAGATTTATCAATTGAGCAGTAAATGAACATTAGACGTAATTTATAAACTTTATGAAGAAATTAATTGAGGGTGTACATATAATTAACTGAGTTAAAGACTGTGTAAAGGTACAGGCAGGGGTATGTAGAACCCACTGAACTGAAACCAGAAACTGGTTTAGTGCCTGTATAAATGAAATACAAGCATGAACATTTTATTGAGATAGGCAGCTATAACAACAGGGAACACGTGTTGACCACACGTATCGAAGCTTTCCAGAAAACGAAACATAATAAATGCACTGATCTTCTAGAAACGACAGCTGGGAATACATTTACACAGTCTACTTCGCAGCAGTGTATTGAAAAATTCCGTAACACATTATTTCCAATGAGGATATACACGGCTGTTCTATGTTTCAAAAAGCGATCTGGGAATTTTGCCCGGTATCGACGCTTTAAATACCAGATAAGACTTATAGTGTGCAAACATTGTTGTTGATGAAACAGCAGCAGGGTTGTGGTTTAGCATTAAGAACGATATCTCTATGGCATTTGAGTAATATCTTGATAAGAAATATTTTGAGCATTCTCGCCCGGAGACGCAGCTCCTCGTGGATCGAGGAATAACTTGTGACACACATCTCTACAATTAAATCCAGTCGCCTCCCCGCAGAGACGTAACCATATCTAACCATAAGTATTATCTCATGTCTGTGACGTCACCCCGCTATGCATGACGGGAAATCATCTTGAAAAATTGACATGACAGGTTTCCCCCGGGAGCCACAGATGGACGGTTTTGATCATGCGAGGGCGGGCTTTAATATGAACGGCACAGCCAGCTAGTTGGCTCAATTATAGTAAGGTCACCCGAATGAGGGCAATGTGCTCCACAGCTCTAAATACCAACATGCTTTCAATATGTCATTTCAGATACAGTCCCACGGGAAGACGACATATAGAATGTTCATTATCTCGCTTAAACGGTGTTTCGTTTCTCATGATATATGAATGCCGAACTTAATATTAGGACTATTCTTTAAGAGTAAAGATTATAAGCCATGAGATTCTACCTAATATCACCTTTTAAAAAAATGCGTACGCACTCCAAAAATTCCCAAGCAGAATTGACCTGGTTCCTGGTCCTGGGGGTTGGCCCATTTCTCAGTCACTGTGACCCCGGAACCTGTGTGAGAGTGACCCAGAAATGGGGTCAAACTTGCGCAGATTCCGAGCACAAAATCTAATTTGTAAACCAGCTTCGGGGTCAGCCTGATCCAGAAATTGGTCAGGCTCGCTTGGACCCAGGATCCAGATCATCTCTGACCCGGATATTTGTAGAGTTTCGAAACTGCAAACAATTCTCCAAAAAGCTGGCATTGCTCATTGCTTGTCCGTAGAAACTACACCCCTGCATCAAAAAGTTTTCAGTATTCGGATAGTGTTTTTTCACTACACCAACTGTCTCGGCGGGATACAAAACTGATGGATATTATGCCTAGGGTATAAAGCTCAAATAACTGTTGCAACTAAGCATCCAAGAAATACAAAGACAAACCGACTTGTACAAGGAATACTATAGAATAAAATCAACATAATAACTGTTAATTTATTTTAAAAAGAATCTTATGAAAAACGAATTGCAAAACACTCTGTACATAGGTCAGAGGCACTTCAAATACTTTACAAATAAAATCTACGATCTGTGAACTTAAAATAACCGGCAGTGCGTGCAAACATTCACAGCCCTACCCCATTCCCCCACTAGATTTTTTTTTATTATTTTATTATTATTAAATAGGATAAACAATCGGCTAATTTCATTCAAACACATTTTGGTGGTTAACTTCAAACTCATCATACATAGATGGTTATTAGCCAAGATACTATCCAAACTTAAGATCGGCTGTTATATGACACATCAATTTTCAATTCACTCCAAATGCTCCGAATTATCAATATGAATTTCCAAGTAATAGACCACGCGGGAAACCGACTGGGTATATTTCAATTATTTTGGGGTTGAACAACTTAACACAAAATTGACAGGAGAATTGAACCTGCGACCTCCGAATTTACATGCCGGCGCTCTAACCAACTGAGGCATCAAGCCATAGTGTTGACAGTCTCCCTATGATGTCGATGGTGCTAGTCAGAAACCACTATTTTTGAGTAACTAGCACTTCATTATGAAATAGGTTTAACTACTGTCCATTGCTGTCACTACACTGTACACAAAACTTTGTTCATAAGCAATGTAGATATCGACGGGGAGCAAACATCCCCACTACATTTCAAAATTATTCAAATTGCAATGTCACCTGATTCAAAGTTGGTACTGGTACCAAACAACCTGAGTTATAAATGAAGAGGAAAACAGTTTTGAAATACATGTAAAAAACAAGTGGCGCATGCAGCGAAACCAATCTTGTTAATGGCAGTGAGCTAGTACATCAACCTTATAAGCATGAGGCCAGACTACATTATGATCCAGCCTCAGTAATCAAGGCCGTGTCCGAGTTGGCGGTTACAGCTATGGCTACGACTGTTGCTAAGGGTGTTGCTCAGGAACTTCTTCACTTCAACGCATGATGAAGCGGCGATCCAGCCGTAGCCGTACTGTAGACGCCATTTCAGACTACGTTTATTATTTGAGGTCTCCGGCTCCGGCTTGGGCTACGTCATCAATTTTGGAGCAGTGTACATTTTGCACAGCACTGTTTCCAACATCAAACGGATCCTGGAGCCAGCGACGCCGGAGCTTTAAAGCCGAGGTTTTGAGAGGAAAACAGCTAAATGTGGAAGGGAAGGCAAGATAGTTGCGCAATGACAAAACTCTATTTCTTGATGAAGGTTGGTTTTATGATGTACGCTACGACTTGAGGATTGGTATGCCCGAGCTATTCAAAAACGTGGTACATTCTCATTACTGAAAATGATGCAGAGATCCGAGATTAAAGAGAAGCAGAGATCAAGAGCTTGCAAGACTATTTATAAATCATTACACGTGTATTTATTTCGCCGCCAGCTTCCACCTGGTACCTGGACATACATTTTGAACCAGGAAATTTGCCAATTCCGCAACCACTGACCCCTGAGCGAAGTTTACTGGCAATACACGGACGAAGGTTACAGAAGATAAGCAACGAAATTAGTTAGCCAGAAAACTGATAAAGTTTTGGAGAAGAAAAATGTACCAGTTAATTGACCAAACGTTTACCTGACAGGGACTGTATGAGTTTTAAGCAAATTCTTATGATGGCTTGACAATGTTTCGTCTTTTACCACTGTGTGTGGTACCTGAATTAGCTTCCAATGTAAATACAATGTAAACAATTAGCATACAATGTAAATTTCCATGGTTTGCGTACCGTAGTTCTGAGAATTTCCGAGAATAATTGATTTACCTGGTAAGTCTGCTGCCACCTAGCGTCCCTAAAGGTCGCCCTTTGCTTGTTTAGGGCAGTAATGATAACCGGGTTTCTGTTACACTCAGTCTCGAACAGATATAAATATCTTGACTGACTTTAAATTTATTAAAATGGTTACCCAATGGTGACTGGAACTTGGCACAGCATACTCGTCTTTAACTAAAACCGTCTGGAGATGAGCTGACAACACCTTTCCTGATCATAGGGGAAATCTTGCCAGTGGCAGGGTTAAGATACCAATTGACAGGGTCGAAAGGCTTGCCATAAAATGCTAACCAATTTGTGCATCAATCATACTTACCTCACGATTGCTCGAATGACTGACAGTAAGTCTACCTAGTGACAGTTTGGTAAGTGCGGATTGAACGAAATCAAGACAGCTTTGGGATTTTTCTTGAAATGTACTGCATAATCAAAAAAGAGATTCGCTCATAAGCCCCATATGACAATGTTGTCACGCCGAGGGAAAAGGTGTGAACAAAAACATTGGCGATATTGGATTTGGCAGTATGCATTACGTCATTGGTAATGTTGGTTAACAGATGCATTAGTTTCCTCCAATTCAAGATACAGCATTTGAAACGTCACAGGGAGCTAAACTGTTGTTAGAGTGTTAATGGCGTGCTTGTTCGCTTTGAATAAACATTAGGTACCTCATTCATAGGTTTGGCAAATCTGCTGCTTCAATAAAACAATCGAAGTTCGAGCTTATACTTTTTCTTTTATGTACGAAAACTGTCATAACTAATTCGAATAGTGGAATTTCTAATGGGTAAATTCGGAAGAGGGTACTATATTTTCCAAGAACTAGGATATATATGCAAATAATCAAACCTGTTTAATGGCTCCCTTTACAAAACAGCCTATTGCTCCAATTTGAAAAGAATAATGTAAAGTTAACTTTGAAAGATCATGCAGAAAAAAACTCTCAAGGTGTTATCACAATACAATATTTCACCAAAGCTGTCTGTATATTAATAGTTTACCCGAACAATTCTGGTAAAAGCTAATGATATATCTTTAACAATGTAATCAGGTTCAACTCCCCGTAAATTGGAAGGACACATCATACGTTCAAGTAATACAATCACACAATTATTCTTTAAAGTTAGCAATAAAAATGGTGCCAGGTGACAATCTACAAACCTAGTTCCTCCTGGAGTGTGGTAATCTGACTTTGCAGGACGTGAAGCCTCTCATTGTCAACCTCTGACGACGTCGTTGATGATGTGGACTCCTGTCTGGAAACCGGTTCTGACTTTCTGTCCTTTTCGATGAGAACCTTTTCGATAGCCACCTTCTCTGCCAATGTCTTCTCAGTCGCTTCCTCAAGCCGATCGTTCAGCTCCTCAAGGCTGACGATCTTCCTCCTCATGGAATCGGCCTCCGTTTTCAGGAGAGCAATCTGAGACCTTAGCTTGTGCTCGGTACCTTTGACCTTGCCCTTCCCGTGATCCTTTGCGCCGGCAATCTCACTGAGCTTGCGCAGACTCTCCGTCTCAAGCTGTAGACTGCGGTTCTCGAACTCTGCTTCGACCAGGCGAAGCTTCAAGGACGCTACGACTGTTTCGGTTTGCATATGTCGGGGGCGAGTGTCTTGACCCTCGGGAGATTCTTTGGTATCGGAAGTTGGGTACAAAGCGTTAAGCTCCTCGAAAGTCTCCAGTTTGACCCGGAGAGCCTCATTCTCACGGAGTACATCTTCCAGCTGACGCCTGAGGGCGCTAACCTCAGCCGACGTGTTATCTTCAGTTTGACGGCCATCTTCTGGTTTGGTGTCGCTTTGTGATGAAGTTTTTACTAAACAAAAGGATGCAAAATTAAATGGAATTAAGGTCATATAATCGAGATGTTTTGGAACAGTCGTCTCATGAAAAATCTTCACAAGCGGCCATAGCAGCTTTAAAACTCTTAATTGATCACATACTGTGTGACTCGTCAAGATTCTGCACCCCATGGACAAAATTAACGCAGACAAACATAGAAGTGAGCCTGTCAGATAACCCGTTTAAGTGGAGCTTGACTAGTTATCTCCCTAATCGGTTTATGGATGAGATATCCCACGGCTTAATCCCGAAGTTTCTTCTCAAATGAGAGGAAGAGACTAGTTATCCGGCGGTGTTATTTTATGAATCATAGGAAATGGGGATGACATGCCTTGCCTTTCTTTATCGGGAAGGTTAGCAAGAAAAAGTTAACACTTTGAAGGGTAAAATAAAAGTTCAATAAACTCAGAATTTTTTAAGCTGAAACCCACAAGGAGATTTTCCAATAACAGCTTGGAGATGCAAAATGGCCTTTTAGCCATACAAAAAAATGTCAGCAATGTCCTCTACCCTGCATAAACTGGGGTGTTAAAATTTACACCATGGGTGTTGTCACATATAGATACCGAGAATCAAAACTAGCATCATAGGGTGTTAAAATAACACCAATGTAATTGATTAAGTAATGTTATTTTAACACCCTATGATGTAAATTTTGATTCTGTATTGTGGGGGGGGGGTATCCATGTGACAACACCCACGTCGCCAATTTAACACCTCATTGTTTGCAGTGCACACTGTACCTTTATGTTGACCTTGTTCTCTGAGTTTAAATGGAGATAAACCATGTCTGATATGGGGCAGAGAGTTACACCCCCCAATACTCCCATACTTTAACACACTCTTATCCTCATAAACAGAAGTACCCCCCCCCTAAAATTCTCTAAAGAATTATTAAGTTTCATTCAAAGCACACAATGAAGGGTACACCATGCCCCAAATCGAGTACAAATTGAACTGAAAAACCATAGGAAAATAACCAAGACTAAGAAATAAATGTCTTTTGAAGATTTGAGCCTCGCTTTCACCTGACAGATTTGTGTTCTCAACACCAAATTGAAAAGCTCCATCACTGGAAGTAAAGACCGAGCTCGAATTGGCGGCTATGGCTATGGCTTGATTACCGCGTCATCACGTTGAAGGATGGGATGTCCTTAGCAACGCACTTAGCAACAGTCGTAGCCGTAGCAATAGCAGCCAATTCGGATACGGCCTAACTTTATTGTAAACCGTTTTGATTCCCTTGAAACTTTGCATGCTCTCTCCGACCCATTTGGGAATACATGAAAAAAGCTATGACGGCTGGAAGGATTTCTGCCTCACTATTACATAATTAGTCAGGTACCCATCGCTCGGCCCGAGTCAGGTTCTTTCTTTAAAAAAAAAAAATACACATTAAAGTAAAACATTTCTGCGTCACGGGGTCTCATATTTTGTGTAATGATACGTTGGCATGATACGTTATGATCCTTTGGGTGTGTGTGTTTAAACCTCAAAATAGAACTGTCAAGGACTAAACTAAGCCAGCCAAAATAATGTTGTCTTTCTCCAAGCTGCAGCCACCACTTTTAGCTTGTAGGTTGAAAAACCTTTCACAGCGCAGAAATTTGTAGCGCAGAAAGTTATGTATTCAGGGCAGTTTATCTTAACAAAGGTTAAAAAATCACTTCTATATCACTGTTTGAGTTTTCACAAAATACTCATAAAACAAAACACATCCGAGCAGTGTAAATTATTAAGAGTGACACAAATTCTTTCCAGCGAACGATTTCATCACATTAATCGGTCTTATGACGACTGCTAGAAAGCACTACTGGAAACGTTGGGAATGTTAAACTGACAGCTCTCTTCAAAGATGATCGATACAATGTGTGCGTTGTACCAGAATCTTTTATTCGATACCAAGCTGGTTATCATATGATACGCCGTTTATTTTAAACGCATGTAATGAACATGCTTAAATTTCCCAAGCCATGTATGGCAACGTAAGCCGTAGAGTCTGTCAGCGGCGTAACTAAAAGGTAATTTTTAAGTGGGCACAAGGGGGGGGGGGGGGTA
>CM021539.1:13975405-14003958 GCA_010994315.2 Pisaster ochraceus | reverse complement strand
CCCCCCCCACTAGTTACGCCACTGGGTTCCGTGTGTTGTATAACATACTTTAAGGAACCCAGTTACACTTATCGCTGGGAGAAGAGGTTTGCCCCGTGTTGCTGGCAGTGGCTGCAGCACCTTGTAAGCCCTTACAAGGTGCTACATAAGCGGGTCTCATAATTCAATAACTTCAATACCGTCTTAGCGTTTCTTTGCTGAAGCAACTTTGGCAACTTATCGGATACATGAGCTATACGGGACTCAAAGAATGTTATTATTGTTTAATGACTCGAACCGCAAGCCTTGTTTTGTACGATTGGATAACCGTGTGTATCTGGAATTACAGTAATTTGTTTCAATGTCCAAATGACTAATAACATGACAGAGGAAACGAGGGTAATCCCTCGAACGAAGAAGTATCATGACAGCTGACAATGAACAAGTTAGCTCATAGAAGAACTGTCAGTTTTTCTGGTCGAGTTCTTATCTTGACCAGTTAGAGACCTTGTTCAACAGGTTAATAGACCGTTATGCAATAGAGGTATGGGGTTTATGGCTTTAGTTTAAGCCTATTCAATGTTCTTAAGTAGGATTCGGCTTTATGCTCAGGCTACATGTGGGTCTATCATTATTTCAGCTTTGATGCTTAAGAAAGCAGCCAAGCCAAATTTATGGCGAGCGCAATTCAGTTGGAAAAATACAAGTTAGGGCCTATCCTCAAATAAAAATTCGGCTATACCTGCTGCTGCACCTGCAGAGGAACTGGTCGCTGTCGGCCGGTCGAGGGCGCCTGTCATCTCCTCATTCTTCATCTCTAGCTCGCGCATCTTTCTGCGCATAACCGTAGCCTCCTGTTCCACCAGCATGAGTTGTAACCTAAGTTCAGCCTCTTTCTCGGTCGAAGCCCCTCGGCCATTCTCAGGTTTCTTCCCCTCCTCTAAGGTTCCAAATCTCATCTTGAATCTGAATGAAGTTCAATGATAACGTTTAGGATACAAAAATTAGTCAATAGTTGATAAATCCGTACTTCTACAATTTGTACTTAAGCCCTAACAATTCTATTTCACCATTTGTAGCCTTTCAGAAAGGCAGAGCATCGACTGAATCGCTAAGAATAGGATCATTGAGGCAACCTCTTTCGCGACTCTTACTAGAAATATTTTAAAAGGCACCAAGGCAAGTCTGACCGTGAGTATCAAGCCCTGTAATTTCAAAGGACAAATTTGAGACTTTTGAGACGATAGCGGGCGTCCCACAGAATGGGCCTTTCCATTGTTCTCGTTGCTGAGAACAAAGAAAAATGCACCTTGAGTGGGGACGACTGCAATCGTCTCAAAAATCTCCCATTGCTTCCGCTGCCCCAGTGAGGTCAAGGTCTGCATTCCAAAGGTCATCCATGCAAAGACTAGGGTAATTTTTCTTTCTTCCTTTTTAAAAATTGTTGGCAAGCATTGTTCATTTATTGCCATCCTGTTGACGAATCAATATTGGAAGCTTTACTGGAAGTCTCGCATAAACTAAAAAAAAACAAACATGGGGGAAGCTTGGATTCCTAGGTACATTGCGTGAATAAAACAAAAGTGCGCACTTAAACGAGTCCAAAGGTTCGAATATGCGCGAGACTTTCAAAGTCTATTCCCGCATGTCATCTTTCTTGTTTGTATGATTCACCTTCAGTTTCTGGATTACTGCAAATCCAGTCAATTTGTTTATCCGATCACTTTGAATTTATCACTTGTTTGAAATTATCGGTGTTGTTTGTACAATTGTGTGACGCAACTTGCAAAACGTTCACTATCAGCTGTGAGGATCAATTGAACTGAGATCATCAAAGACCGTTTCTGTTCACAAATCTCTTGATGCATAAAGAAATTATGCGGTTTTGACAAGATACGTTAACTATAAATCACTATGCCTCATCGCCAGACTAATTTTGACAATGTTAATCTTATTCACCTCTCAAGCTCGAAGTCTAGCGCCTCTTTTTCCTGCTCCACCCGGGATAAATTCTTGCGGATGACGTTAGCCTCTTCCTCAAGCAGTTGCATCTGATTCTGGAGATCACGCTCTCTCTCCGTAGACTCCTCCAAGTCGTTGAGAAGTGACGTCACGTCAAAATCAACCTCGGAATCCGAATCGGAAGACGTGGACGATGCGCGGAGGACTTGGATCTGGGGGAGGAAGGTTGTGAATTGTGAATGCTGTCAACTGTGTTGATATCCCAAGAGGTTTTGTGAGGGATAAGTTTTGATTAGCGACATTCGTTTTCTAACGTGGTCACCGATATCACAACACGAATTACTGGAGAAAAGAGACAAATATACCAAACAAACTTCTGGATCAACAGTTTTGATTCAGATACGTAGACTTGTCAAGTCCCTCCGAGCCAGTCAATGTTGCGCCCTCTACCGGTTACTAATGCAAAAACTAGCGTAGCCAATCAAGACTATGAAGTAACAACATATGATTTTCCAATGTAGGTGATTTAAACTGGACATTAATCCGGCAGCCCCAAATGCAGGATCGTGGCTTAGCCCTGGATGTCTTTCACTTTCGTTTAAATAATATATGATTGATTATGAAGGCCTGTTCCCGGGGCGAAATTTGTCAGAGCTCCATTATTCAAAACTCATCTGCATAAAGCTGCCTAAACTCACCAGATTATCATTCCACGGCTGCATACATTTTTGGGCTGCATACATTTTTGGGCCGCGGGCATTAGACAGATATTCATCATAAATAATTTAGCTCTACGTTAGCATTACTGCAAACTTAAAGTACAATTCATCACGCTCATGTCTACAAGACCCTCATATCCAGAACTCTGATTATGTGCTACAGCACAAACGAAGAGCCCTACATAGAGCTAGATCGTGACTCTGGTACAATCAAACACTTGTGAATCCCTTAACAAATTACTACCATTTTTATTATTCGTCCTCTAAAAAATTTCGAGGCCTTATAGTAAGTGTCAGCTTAAACTTTCTCACACTCTAAAAAAATGCCATTTCAGAATTATTGACCCGGAATCCGAGTCTCAGACACAGAAAGTGGATAAAATGATGTTATAAACACAGATTCTGCGTCTATTGAACCATTTCTGGGTCATTTGGAAAGGTCAGTTCTGACCCGGGAGTTTGTAGAGTGCATACGATTCTTTCAGGTGATATTCTCAGAACCTCAGTGGCTTAAAAAAAGTCCTTATATTAAGTTTAGCATTCACATATCATGAGAAAAACACCATTACTTTATCGAGATGATGAACATTTTATGTGTGTGAGCGTGTCTATCCATTCAAACCGAGGACTTTAACAAAAGGGATCCGGGTGTTTGACAGAGCGAGGACGTCCTCGCTTCGTTTTCGTGTACAAACCCAATGGGGACGTCGCTAAAAAAAACTATGTCCGAACAATGGGTGAACAAAGAGAAGTCCTCGGTAAGCGGGATTTACAAACATGTGTGTGTGTGTGTGTGTGTGTAAAGTCTCGACAAACATGAGTAATATTACTTCAAATTTACACAGAGTTGCTGTGAAGCGTTTGGGCAAATTTTAGAACAAATCCTTCAACACAATTTTAAATAATATAAGGTCATTTGATGACCTAGATATTGACGGTGTCGGGGCAGGGTCGTGGACTCCTGGCATCCGCCTCATCCTTAATCCTAAACATACTGACCTTGGCTTTGAGTTTCTTCGAGGCGTCTGCATCGTGTGACTGCTTCAATTTTCTCCGGATGACGTCAACCTGATGAAAGATACGAACAATAGAAGTTGAAGGGACGGTATAACCACAACATTGGCAATAGACTCAAATGCACTTTTCTCGATGCTGGGATCAGAAACACTTAAACGCAGAGTAGTTTTCAGCTCCGAGAGACGAATGCAGGGACAGATTCCGTCAAGCAGCTATGAAGAAAAATGCTTAGTAAAGGCTAAAGGGAAAAGGTGTTAATCTAGAGTTGAACAATAATTTACATCATTAACATTTCGGATGCTAATCCTTTGTTTTACTCTAAATGATCACGCGCTTTAAACAGTCCACATTTGAAATGGTTGGTAGCTCCACCTACGGCTACGGCTGTTGCTAACGGTTTTGCTACGGGCATCCTATGCTTCAGTGCATGTTCAAGTTAGCATCAAGTTAGCCTTAATTTTTTACGTTTTGCACATTTCAAGCCCGTTGTCCAAGTCTCGTCACAAATGGGCTAAACTGAACTTGAAAATGGAGCTAGAAAAATGATGGATGCATTTTGAAAACAATTATAAATAATGTTTATTTAAACAGAAAGAGAAACTAAAAATGATAAGGAAAGAATGTGGACAGAGTGCATTTGTTTTTGTGCAACACAGAAAATATACCTCGGTGGTCCAACGTATGACAAAGTAAAAAATAAAATACCACAGCATGAAATGTGCTTCTTAAATGACAATTTCATGAGAATTCTTTGTAGGGTTTACATGAGCACCAAATCTGCGTTTGCTGTGTGGTAACTAATAGTTGTACACAAACACTGAAAAAGATGAATGTGCATGTAAGTCAAAGTGAAAAAGTGAGTTCGTTATCACCGTCTAAGGATTAGGAAAGCTCTTTACTTCCTCGGTGTTGTAAAAAGGGTTCCAAACTTCATCTCAATTTGAAAGAAACATCTGCACATCGAGTTTTCCTTTTCTTTGATTTTTTTAAGCAATCAAAACAAAAAACATCCAAACTGCAAGGATTTGTCAGAACACGTTTGCATATCTTATTCGTATTCAATGAAAAACATTCTTTCCATTTGAAATATAATTAAGTTATACATGTATAGTCTTAGTTTGTTTAATTTGTGAAATTTCTCACAATTGTGAATCTGATCGCAAATTGAATGAGAAAATCTAGTGAATCAAACTATACCACAATCTCCATTTTGAAAAACGAGGTCAAGTGTTAGGATTTTGCCAGAGGCAGTCACATTATGTTCACAGCATTATAGAGCACATCCTACAGTCAGAACAGCTCAATTAACACACTGTGGAATGATTACCAAGGTTGAAACCTCGGCAGAATCACAAACAAATATTTCAGTATTGCAAACATGTAAATGACTAGAGGGTAATTTCAATCCCGTTTTCGAAAAAACGGTTGTCAGCAAGATGAAATTAACCTTGAAATACAAACAGTTTTTTTCCATCAACATGTGAGTGTGACTTCCAGTACATGTATATTGTGACACATTTAAATCACTGTACAATTGTCAATTTAATGACCAGAAAGAACCCAGAGATTTCAGTACAAACAAACAGAAAGTTGACATGCATATTATTCAGGCTTCACTCAAAATGCAGCTGCGAGGGCAGTCAATAATTTGAGGAAATGAAGTTAGACAAATACCGTAGTCCAGATAGCATAAGAGAAAGTGCGCAAGAACTATATTTGACCCTTTAGTTCATTACAGAAACCCAGCCAGAATCGACCGAGTCAATACAAGTATGAGCTTCACACTGTTTTAAAACCAATGCCTAGAGACATAACACTAAACTGAGATATTTCAAAAATGAAAAATGAATAAATAAAAAGCAATATTAAATCTGAAAGCTCGCTTATTTAGGCTGGTACCTACCACCAGCGTGGATATTCGACCCTCCGTGAAACGCTTAAAATCAAGAGGACCCTTCACTAAACTTTCGCAAGTTCATTTCCGGTATTTATGTTTGTAAGCTATTACAGTTTTAGTGCTTGTGTGTTCTTCCGGAATATATTGGTCAGATCGAGTACAACAAGTTCACCTTAAAATTTGCAAATCACTTGTATTAACTAAAGGTAAATGTACACTCTTAAAAAATCCCCATCGGAGTTTACCCGGATTCCGGGGTCTCCCGTGGGGCCTGACCCATTTCTGGGTCAGTATGACCCAGAATCTGTCTAACTGGCCAACAAATGGGTCAAACTGACGCAAGATCCGAGTTAAAATCCCACGTTTAAACCATATTCCGGGTCAGCTCGAGTGTGTTTATTTTACGGTTGTACTTAAATATGTATTGTGCATAATGCATCAAGTTGCTTTCTCCAAAACTGTATCAATAATTCACGCTGTTTGATTCAATGTGATCCATAAATACGATTGAATCATTACAGATCAGGTTATTACGATTAGGTTTCATGATGAAAACCAAAGTTGAAACCCACAATGGAGGGTGAATGACGAAAAAGACTTGTGATAGTTTTGTTTTAGGATCAAATTAAAGTCTCAGCGTGTGTTACACCCATAGACAGCATCACCGACAGCATCACTGGAAAACGATTGAAATCCAATAGGACGCCCTCTAGAGGAACTCCTAATAAGAAGTACGACGTCACATTTAGCTGTCTGCAGTTCGTCACACTGTCACATCACGGACAATACATTGGATACAATGTTAGTAGAAACTTACCTTTAAACCAATAATTCAATATCATAATATAAGTGCAAAATAATACAGGTGCAGCCTGTAAATTCTCAAAAGTCTTAAAATGGTATCAATAAGGCTGATGAAATTATTCGAGCCTGAAATGTGTGCGTTGATCAAATTTGTTTTTAAGGTCATTTACCGAGAATTAGAACTAGTCTGTTTCCATATGGACTGTTTCGGCATTTACCACAGACGTTTGTACATGGTGTAACTGACTCGTGACTGGTTACTAGACCTCATCAACCATTGTAAGACATTTAAGACTTTGTTTCACCATTTCACTGAAAAATAATAAACAAAATACACCAACATTTACTACTATTTCAACATCGATATACAAAAAAAATACTTAGCCACAATTGGTACTTACTTCTGTCCTATGAAGCTGCATGCAAGTAAAGGGGAAAATAAAACACATGAATTTCATTTGAACTTAATGGGATACCGGTAGGTAGCCTACGAAGGGATTTTGACCATGTCCAAGTTAGCGGCTATGGCTGCGGCTGTTGTCAATGGAATTGCTAAGGGCGTCGTTAGCATGAATGCATGCTATCGCAAAGATCCAGCATAAGCCGCAGCCGCTAACTAGAAAACGGCTTAATTTCATGCAAAGGAAATTTAAAGGGATAATACATTATCAGTTATCGAAAGAAAAAGAGATTTCAAATAACACCCCTTACAGCGATTCCATTAAATAGGTCAAATTTGAGTGAAAACAAAATACAAAATAATGTTCTACGTTTTGCCAGGGACGTGGCACAAGTTTGAATAATAAGCCATTATAAAACAACGGGCACAACATTGGTAATATTGTCAAAGAGCAGTATCCGCACTTGATGCCCAAATATACATGAAATAACAAACTTGTCAAAGTTTAAGCTCATTCGGTCAGTGGAGTCACGAGTAAATGGTGAAAAAAAACTTATGTTTCTCAGTTTAGAACAACGAGTCTTAGTCTTTTAACATCAAAACCAATTTATTTATTACTCATTTCTCAAAAACTTTATAAATTAGGCAAAAGTGTTTCAAGGGAAGTTTTCCACCATGACCAATGACCATCTCTACACCATGCAAAATGGGCAAATCAACATTTAATACAAATTATGCGCACACCTTTTAAAATAAGGTTGTTACAAATTCATTTTAATATCCATTCTCTCTTGTTTTTATGACTCAAAATAATTATGGGAAAGTGAAGCTTTATACACCTGGGTAGCTAAAAAAAGATACATAACTGCATAAAATAAATCACAAAATAAAAGTAACCACAAATTATTCAAAAATAAATTAAAAACTTTACGGATCCTTAGATGGTACATTTCTTATGACAACAAATCACCGCTATAGAACAATTGACAAGGTTTTTTTAAACAAATTCAGCTTCAGGCTTACTTTTTTGTCAAATCTCGAACAAAAAAAATCGTTAATGGATTGGTGAAAAGAAAGATGGCCGCGCTGTGGCGTTGGGGGGGGGGACATTTTAATAGTCTTGATTGGCGACGTTCGTTTTGTTCGTTAACGTAGTCTCTTATATCCCAACACAAATTACTGGAGAAATCTGTATCGCACAAACATCTGGGTCAAAAACGAATCCCGATTTGTAAACTTGCCCAGTCCCTCCGAGCCAGTCGATGTTGTGCCCTCTACCGACGACTAAAACAAAAATTAGCGTCGCCAATTAAGACTACGTTTTAATAGGATCTCCCCAAACCTTACCGCAGAAATGCAAATATTGACCTACTTTGGTGACAATGTTAAAAATTGACAACACCGTGAATGCCGAGTGCGATTCCGGCAACCAAAGTATGCAGAAATGCTCCGAGTTGCACGCCGATAAGAATCTGCAGTAGTCTGACTGTTCTACCGTCCTGTCAGAATTTTAATTAATGGCTGTGCAAGCTCTCATGGGACCTAGAGTCCTGAATAGCAAGCTAAAGCAACGTGAACTTTAACTGATCGTATCACGGTGTTATGGTTTGCGAGTAAATTACATTGGAATGACAAAACCTTCGAGACTTCGAGGATGAAAATTAGGGCATTGTGTGTTGATGGTCAAACAAAATGTCATCCTAGAGTAAATGGCTGTGCTGGAGAAACACGGTTTGGGAAATATCAACAAAGGATAAGTCAAATTATCTAGCAGGGGGATTTTTGATAACCTTTGTACATGTTCATTCTGCAAAGAGAAAAACTCATACAAAATCTTGGCAACTATACACACATTCTGCTAATTAGGCCGGAAATCCATGTGTTCATCATGTGTCGTGCGGAATGCGCAGCGCGCAAACCTTTAAAACGAAAAGACACGCCAAGCAATGTAGCCTACATCTGTTTTTACGGATAACGCAGTACGTAATACGGATACACGGAATTATGTGCATTGCTTGGCGTGTTTTTCAGTTGTACGCATCACGGACTATATCATTACGTATTATGCACAATGACGTGACGGACACATGGATTTCCAGCCGTAGAAGTTGTAACGGTTATATTACGTTTATTGCTATCGTTCAAATTAACACCATTTAATGCAAACGGAAGCTATGAATTATTTTAAAAGCCGAACTACAATGTCGCTGTTGAGACTTTCCCCAGTGTTATTCTGTGAAAGCTAGGTGTAACTTTATCCTTTTGAATGCCAGAAAATACGAATAAAACATCCAAATATGAAAATAGCTTAAAATAACTGTTTTCTTTTATGATACGATGGTAATGTAACATTTTCTTGAATGATATTTAGATTTAACTAAGGTAGTACCACTTTCTTTGGTAGAATGGTCAGTACAGTCTTGTCTTGTATAATTCTTACAACTGGATAAGTCTGGAAGAGCGACGTCATATTCTCCTTTGAGAAAAAGGGACATCTGCACAGTCCCCTATAAAGTGAATTTCAACAGTGGTGTGTTTCCGGTATAGTGCCCTGACTCACGCAGGCTAACTTAAAAGAGTATTGTGTCTGGATTAACGGGGAACAGGTCATTGTTAAGCGCGGAAATTTCATCAAGCCTGCGAGTTGTTAGCTTGAACTTCAACAAATAAATTGTATTAGGCCTGTGGGGAAAATCCATTGAATGACAAGGCAAAAATTGATTGAAGGATATCAGCAGGAAATTGATATTTATTTGGGTAATAAAACAAGTCATCACTCGTCTTGTTTTCTTCAGATAGGCCTAACAATCTCTGGATTTCAAAACTGTGAGGAGCGATAACTAGAGATGGGTTTTCTTCGGTCAAAAATTAATACCATTTAAAAGCGGCAGTTTGTTTAATTATATGCATCGATTTAGTGGATGATTTAAAGTTAGTGCATAATATTTGTGACGTTATAAGTTATATATGTAAGTTTATATATGTTTTTTTTCTTTATCAAGAAATACGGCTATATCTTCATGCATGGTCTGAATATAGTGTAGTACCAGTTGAGCGTAATTTTATTTCGAAGTGGAAATGTTCTTCTTCTTTTTTCCATGCAAAAATAAGTTAGTGGCCTGACATTTCGACCCTAGCAAAGTCTTTCTCGATTCTAGAAAGACTAGCTGCTAGGGTCGAAACGTCAGGCCACTAGCTTATTTTTGCATTGATACCATTGGTATTTTTGGTTGGTAGGCAGTTTGCAACAGCTTATTCTATTTTCTCTTCTTTATTCCTTGGGTTTTTCGTGCGCATTTGCTATCCTTTTTCATTGTATGATTGTTTGTCTCTGTTTCTTACAATTTTTGTACAGATTTATATTGACGATTCGGTGTTTGTTTGTTTGTTTTTTTCTAAATAGTAGTAAATAGTAAATAGTAGGGCCTATACTGATTTCTTTGTACCTACCACATTATTCCATAAATAAGATGTTTTCTTCAACGTTGTAACAAACGTTGAAAAAGATACGACACTCCAGAACAACGTTAAGACATCGTTGGGACTGAACTTGGTTACTGAACAAAGTTTGGTCAGCATTGGAGCAACAATGAAACCTTTTTAAGAATTTTAAAACGTTGGCCATATTAGGCCTGCGGCGTTGACGTCAAAAATAGTTCTACGTTTTTCAAAGAAGGAATTTTTCAAGGTCATAATCATGTGCTAAGCGCGTATTTATAGAACAAACTTTAAGGTCATCACAGGGTTCAATAAAATGAAACCAAACGGAAAGAACACAAATCCTCAAACCCTAAAGGGGAAAAGTCATAATTCCGTGCATTGTTGAGATATCTCGGCTGACTGCTGCCTGAACGTACTTGATGATGTTTAGCAAGGCTGTAAATCCTCTCGAATTTTTAATGCTTCGAGGAAGTCCCGGATCTTGTTGACTATACACGAACTGCCAATGATTTCTAAAAACATCGAGTGAATGTTTACCATCGCTAATCACCAGACTGTCAAAGTCAATGATTGTCATGTACAAGAATACACAGGGACTAGCCGGACCGATTATTCCATCTGAAATATGTTCATCTTTCAGTGAAACTCAATGGTTTATGTTGAATCACGAATCTGTATAAAGTTTCCCCCTAAATGGGGGACACAAAAGCACATGGACTAATGACTTACATGACTAGTGAAAAAAAGGGGGCACCTGTTCCAATCTATATTCCCTTTGGTATACCCTGGTCCTGTCAATGAGTGAACATTGCCAAATTGCACAGGATGAACAGGGACATTCATAGGTCATATGCAGTTCAAATATGGGGTTCCAGTATTCATATGTGGGCCTCTGCCGGTTTTCAAGAGCTGCTACAGTCATTCGCTCCGTCCCAGCGCCTCATCCAAATGCGCTGGGTGGGACCATGTACACATGCGCATTGGACCATCTACACCCCCGGTCACCTCTTCCAGTTTACGAAAGATTCGACTATTAATTAAACTGAAGCTTTATTGTGTAAATCCATTGCAAATAATGATTGCCATTCTTTGCCTCGTACACAAAAATGGGGCTCGATCGCAACAATATTCTTACTTGTTTAAAAAGATCATCATCACACGCGGAGCCTTACTGTTTGATCATATCGTGCGTGTACAATGTGACTGTGCGCATTGCGCCGACTGCGGGACAATCGTTCCCATCATGCATCACTACATCCTGAACTTGAATTTGTACAAGCTCATCAGCCGATCCAAGCGGTCTTGGATAAGACCGGTGGGGCTGAGCGAACTACAGTCAATATACTGAACATATTAAAGCTAAGCAAAATTACACAGGACGGGGAACAAGTCAAAAAACAAATCACGAGGTATTGGTTGGTAACTTTTTCCTTCTTATATTTTTAATAGCAATACTATGTGTGATAACAATTAAATCGGACCCAGGGCCCAGTTCAAAGAGCTTCTTTAAAAAACAAAAAGTAGCTAAGCCAAACAAAATTATGCTTACCACAATAAGGTTACCAACCAAAATACTATTCCACACGTATCATCTGTGACTGGTATTCGGCTTATTTTTACTAAGCAAAAGACTGTTAAGCATAGCATTTGCTGGTTCTATGAAACTGAACCCAGGTGGTAGGAGGGAGGGCGGGCGGGTGGGGAGGGGGCAGCTTACGCGCGCGTACCTTTACCATCCGGTACCACAGCTCAGCTTTTACACAGGATGGTTCTTTTTTATAACAGCTGTGAGTTCACCTGGAATGATCAGCTCTTGGGACGCCAAGCAGTCAGGTGACAGGGTCAGACATTTGGTTTTCTGCCGGCCTCAATCTTTCAGGAATTACACCGAGTTCCGGCTGCCATGATGGTTTGTTTGTCATATTATCTACACCGTTTGAAAAGACCCCCGTCGCGACGCCGTCTGATTCCAAGGAGCCGACTCCGTGGCAACGAAGAGGTGAGCAAAACATCCGTAAATGGACCGAAATAGATTGTTATAGCATTCGCGAAATGATTCAAGGAAGGAACGAAGATTCAAATGGAGACGAAGCGGTTAATGATGTAAAATGTAGTACCAAGAGAACTAATTTCCCCATTAAGGTATGCTTCAAAAAGTCGCAAATGACAGCATTTAAGAAATATATTAAGGGAAGATGGCCTTAGCTTTCGATCCAAACCGGACCTTCGTCAGAGGCATAAACAAGCACAAACACACATATATCCATTTATAGCAAAAAGAGGAGCACAAAATTAAGGGAAAGTATCCAACAACAAAAAAACGGGAAAATTATAGTCAATCAAAGTTCTTAATTTACAAACAATGGATTTTTTCATTAATTGGTCCATCAAACACTAAATTAAAATCATGAAACAGCTGTGGTGTTTTATTTTGGATAACGTTCTCGATTAGCCGCAGTGCATGCGTCCATGAAACAGTACAGCAACCTCGTCCCCAAGCGCAAGGTGAATGCAATTGTCAATCAAGATTACATGTACGTTGTCTTTCTCTGATAGGTTGCTATACGAACCGTGCAATTAACCGTATTTTGAGGTTTAAGCCCGCACGACGGCGAAATCTCCCAATGTGGTCGGCAATTTACCTATTCATTTAATATAGATTCTCCTGGTCATTTACGACAAACAATCTGCCTATTTCACTTTCATGCATTCGTAACAAACCGTCATTCAAGTTCACTTTGAGGTATGCAAATTTTACAATAATTTAATTAAACTTAAGGCGTTCTTTAATTTAGAAGAGTATAGGCGTAACTTTATAGAAACTTCTGTGAAAAGCTGCCGCAAATTTGAATGTTGTTCGATTGAATTGTTAAATTAAATGATTATGTTTTTAAATGGGCCTGTAAGGAAATCTGCAGTGACTACTATGAGATTGTAGACGAGCTATATTTAATAATATTGTACGAGTACAATGTAGTATCGAGGTATTCAAGGGCACAAATCCCCCCATTTTGATATGCATTGAGAAGTCGCAAATGCATGACAGTATTTCATAAATATATCTGTAATTGATTCATCAAAGACCGAATTCAAATCACGAACTAGCTGCATATGTAAGGGTTCAAGCGTATCGACAAAGTTGGTGGCAGCTGGCAAATATCGCATTGTTTATCTTAGCTTTGCAGAACAATGTTGATTATTTGTCATCTACATTGCAAAAACTGGGGTGTTGTCACATATAGATACCCTAACAGAATCAAAATTAACATCAGAGGGTGTTATTGTTAACATAACCCCAATGTAATTGTGTTGGCAGAAATAAGTTTTATTTTAACAACCTATATATGATGAAAATTTTGATTCGGTATCTGTTTGTGACAACACGCATGGTGTCAATTTTAACACCCCAGATTTTGCAGTGTAGAAAAACTAGAAAGAGTCACTTCAAGTTATGGACCTGTAAGAAACTCAGCAGTGACGACAATGAGGGCGTTTGGGGCAGTATTACAACAAACATTTTAGGGATGTAAATTGTATCGTGGGAGAGGGGATTACTGTTCATAAAATAGCATCAAAAACAAGTTATCGACCACATCATATTTTGACATCTATAATTCTTCTGTCAGTCACAACGTCACCAAGCCAACGGATATTTCAAATTATTTAAAACAGGGGCAGAAATCCAAAGGCAATCACTTAATCTCATGGGTAGTGAAACTGTCTTATTCGAACTCCGGGGGTGTATCGCTCCAGCTTGGAATTTCCTGCACCAAAGATACGGGCATTTCCTGCCTGTTCAAGGCAATAGGCACCCTCTTGCAAAACGTGGACACGAGTTGAATGTCCCTATGTCCAAATTCAACAGATCGTCAAACAACATTGGCTGTGATATTGGACTGGAGTATTGTATGTAAAGCTTACGGTGTCCAAGGTGCTTGAACAAAGAAAACCACTTTTTATAAGACAGGTTTTGAAGTTTATGGATTATGAGACCCATTTATGTAGCACTTTATACGAATTTACAAGGTGGTGTCTATTACAGATCATGCAGTACTCTCACAATTTGCACATACACTATTAACAGTTCCGAGTCAGAATTGACTTCTGGATCCTGGTCCACTGTGGCCAAACCCATTTGAGGGTCAGTATATTCCAGAAACTGTGTCAAACAGACGCTGGATCTGAGTCAAAATCCTTTTTTTATACCAGTTTCCGGGCCAGCCACCCAAGACCCGGAATCAGATGGGACAATTCTGACCAGGGAGATTTTAGAGTGCAGTACTCGTATCGTAAAGTTTCATAGATGTACATTTGTTCGGTGATAGGGATGCCGAATCAAGTTGCAAGAAATGGCCAGAAATTCAGGTTGACCTTTTGATCACGTTCAAAAATTAGCTTGTTTTCTCAGAAGGGTTGGCAAACTCTACAAGCCAATCGACTTCAGGAAGTGTTCGGTCTTATTTGAGTTTCCAAAATCATCTTCTTTTGCAATCAAACTACTTTTAAAAGCAGTCTTAATTGATCTTGATCTCAAAATCTAAACAGAAAATGTGAAACATTCACGTACGAATTTGCAAAATGTTCACTTTCACTTCTGTGAAACATTTACTTTCACATTGGGGAAACATTCGCTCCGCATCTGCATCATTCATAATGTTAACATCACCCATCCCCAGCTCCGGAGGGCGGTCCTAACTCGCATAATATAGTGGAACAGTGACTTGGCCATATCGGTGTCCACATTCCTGACAATCTTGACATTGGCCAAGTCTTCTTCAATGAAAACGATTTAACCCCATTGTTGCTGCTGCAATCTACAGCAAAAGTCATGGGCACTGCCCCCCCCCCCAAAAAAAAAGCCCAAGCTTTTCATGTAAAAGCTTCGGCATGGCTATGCTAAACATCTCGTTCAGTATTTTCTGCGTTTGGAAACCATGCAAAAACGTGGCTTCCATCAGGAACACTAAATTATTAGCAAAACAGCATTAGTGTGCTGTGTATGAATGCACGTAAAAGAACCCAGTTACACTTATCGCTAAGAGAAAGGGTTTGCCCCTGTGTTTCTGGAAGTGGCTACTGAATCTGCCGCAGCATCTTGTAAACCCCTTACAACGTACTCATAAATGGGTCTCATAATTTAGAAAAACCTTCAAAAACCTGTATGGAAATAAATAATGATGTAAGCGCTTTGAGACGCCCGTAGGTAAAGCGCAATATAAAACTAGTTATTATAAACTATACATAGCAAATATCAACATGAAATGAAAAGTGATTACATGTTTGACACGACCTCAATCCAATTTACTGAGCAACTTTGCCGCTGCAGCAAAAAACACAGCCGAAGCAAAAAGCCACCAATTCCAACACTTACTGAACTCTAGATAAAGCACTTTGTTGAGACTAATTAATTACAAAAACCGCACTGAGACGGGTTAGCCTTAACTTTTTCAGTCACTAGCCAGCGGGACAAGTTATCATGTCATTTCAAGGGTCTACCAGTTTTGTCACTGGTCCATATTTCATATGTAATTAGATAAGGGTGCTTTTCAACATTGAACTAGCCAGTCGGACCACTTGCAGAGAATTCTGACTGGTTTTAACTATCATTTGGCCCGCTGACCACTGTATACGGGAGACGCTGATGGCATGAGCTCTCGTAGCAATATCTACTTTTTGAACTCTGGGTGAGAGTTAATTTTCGGCCATTTGGAATCTACGTGTTATTCGCGACCAGCAATAATATGGCACACATTAACTGTTGCAGACTTGGTTTGGAAACTCAGCGAAAGTTTTTTCCTGGGACCCTTTTCATTATAGTTGAAAGGATACGGGCATTAAATTTTCTTTTCTAGCACCGCGGGCAAATGAAGTCCCAGAGAGGATTCAAAATATCATCAGGTTTTGAAGTTTCACATCAAACTTTGACAGTTTGTTTTTTTAGGAACCACGTTATTTCTTGAGTGTACACATAACCTAAATAACGCTTCAGTCAGCCAGCATAACGTGTTTTCACATGGCCCCCACGGGATGACAAAGTTTGCCGGCGAATTACCAGCGACTGTAAATAAGAAATGAATAAGTGAATGAAAAAATAACAGGAAGGCTACAGGAAAGAGAATGGACGGGTAAGTAAACGGAGGACAAGTTACAGATGGTTTGGAGAGCTGTTTGAGTGCGTGCGATAATGCTCAAACCTTCAAAGTTATAATGTGAATCACCCTATATGATAGTTTGCCGCTGGTAAGAACTTGCTTCACACCAGAAAGTATTGACAAATTATTTCATATTTTGCATCATTTGGGCCATTCTGCCAACCGGTTCCTACATTTACATCGCAGAGAACACACCCCGATGCAGTTAAAGTATACATTGCAGTTGAGCCCCGGGACTCATATACACGGATCTATTAGGAAAAGTTTACGAAGAATTTTAAATGCTGTTCGTTAATATTTGATTTATAGGTTTATATTATATACATATATATACACATATATTCCTTTTTTTTACAAACAAAATAGTTACAATAACTTGTCCCATTTGCGTAAAAATATTCAGTGACACGATTTATAAATAAACTTAACTTTTGGTTACAATCATGTTACGACTCATTGCTCGGCCATTGAATTTGATAGTATAATCTAAATACATTTTTTGTCACAAAATAGCCGTTGTGGCGTGATAATGGCCCAGGAAACAACCCAATTTGCACCATGTGCTATCGAAGCTTCATGGCTGCCCCGACACCAATCCAGCATCCATACTCAAAGGGTTAGTTCCTCTCTAGAGAAATGTATCTCTCGGAGGAAAATGACGAGTCTTCAAGTCATACTTCTGCTAAAGCGTCTCGTCATAATCGCAGACACACAACAAATGGAAGAGACAGCGGCGCAGGGTACATTAGCGATGGTATCAACTCGGTGACAAAATCGCGTCAGACGGGCACTAGCCTAAACATTATGATTGGTTACGTCATCAATCGGGGCAACAGCCAAACCCAGCAAGTCTGGGGCATAACTGATTAAAGACCTGGTTTCAATGTGTTCAGAACATGGATTTTGTGATGATTTAAAGGCTGCCTTCATAGTCATATCCCTGACATTTGCTGATTAGAATGTGACACCGTGGAAAATGCAGGGAATTAAATTACAAGATCAGAGCTTCGATCACCAAGCGCCACCAGCGGATAACAATCAACATGTCTTAATAGAACCAATACGAGGCGTCTTGTCAGCAATACGTATACATCTATATGGCTTTTATGTTAGTCGCCGTTAGATGGCACACCATCGAATGGCTCCGCAGAGGGACAGGGGGCAAGTCTACGAGTTTGTTTTTAACCAGACGTTTGTTTGATACATGCAGAGATCTCTTCTCCAGTAATTCATATAAGCCATTTTAAGATATGGCGGACACAATATTATGACACTATTATAGGTTTGGGTGTTACAAATGTGTCTGTATACACAAACCAAACAGTGTGGCGCAACCATAACTCAAAAAGGCTAATTGCATTATCGGCGACAAAGCTAACAAAACAAACGTTGCCAATCAAGACTAGTTCGATGGTTAATGGCTAACTCATTAACAAGTTAATGACGTTGTAAAGTCTGACTTTCTGACCAACTGCTTGGTGAACGTACTCGGGCATTGGACCAACTCATCATGACCTCAAGATATCCGAGTTTGTAGTTTATTGAATTAATTTGCTAGTTTGGCTTGGCAGGATGATCCAATAACAACAATGTGTTGGAATAACAGTAAAAAAGGAAGAAATAACAGTAATAAAGAAAAATCTGATTCCAACCACCGAAATGTATCCTTGGGCAGTTTCAACAACGCAGATCGTTAAACAAAATCAACGTTCATCACAGAGCTAAGGTTACCCTTCAAACAGTCAAACTGAGGTTCTGTATTGTCTTTTGAGATCTGTAGGCCTATACCTATTACTGAGGGGACTGTATTGGAGACACAACTAGTTCGGTTCGTCCCGAACCAAGTAAACACAATAATTAAAGTGTCCCTATACGTAAGTATGGAATGAGCAACATATTTTTGTTATAGCAAATGTTGACATTTCTTTGCAACTTAAAAAGGTTTCGTTTAATATAAGTCTTTCGAAACACACTTGTTTGCATGTTTGTTTTTTGTTTTTTCTTTTCAGAAAGCACGTATTTTACGGTCAAAACGACGAACATGACTAGAATTACATCTTCCCATTTTCAAGACATTCCCTCATCAACTAATATTTAAACAAGCAGCACATGTTCCATGGACACTTCACCCATTGACTCATAGTGGCGTCACATGCTTATACCTTGGCATTGGTCCCTGGTACCCACCATCTCAGGTGATTCACCTGGGTCAATGGAAAAAGGTCGACTGGTTCCCTCGGGAGGAACCGTTATTCAACACGTCTTGTGCATATACCCTGAAACCTACCGTCGATGGGGTTGGTATCACGCTGAGCATAAAAACTGTAGCTTAAACGTATACTTAAAAATACTTTCGGTAAAAAGGTCAAGATATACTTTCAGTGGCCCCTCATACTTAGGCCTAATGAGAGTAAATTGGGCTCATTGGAATCAAGGCTGAAAGCCAAGGGTCAGACGTCTGTTACACACCCTTTGTTACGTCAGCAAACTGGCTGACGTAAGGGGAAGCACAGACAAGACCTTTGAAAACTCCCTAAAAAATACAAGTTGTTATGGTGATCATCTATGAAAATGAAATTATAGACTATATATGCATTGACGTCATCCCTTCGCGCCATCTTACAGGTTAAACAATGATGAAACAATGGAAACGCAAATCTATGTAAACGCGCAAATTGGTCAATGAACAACCCTCTTTTGCCCTCTACTTGGAGGTGGGGCTACTCCAGTGAAGCCAGATACATAAGGTCTATTGTAAGCCTATCAGTAGTTATTTCTGTAGTAAACATGAAGCCCCCAGCTAAACGGTAATGTATTTTTGATAGATGTGTCTTACACATCAACTACAAGTAGCATTAACCTAAAATATTATCTGGAAACAAATCAGTGTGATTTGAAAATATACAATGTATTTACAACAAACAGTGATTACAACAAAATAATTAAACTTACGAGGGTTATTTATTTGAATATAGTTCAAGTTTTACAATTTGCAAGTCCACTCAATCTGTCTTCACGAAGAACAGGAAGGAAAAGCTTTAATCAACGCTTTATAGGCCAACAAGAAATCACCAGGAGATGCAAGTCAGTCTCTTCACGCTACAACATCCGAAAGAACCGTTCATGGATGAACAAGACTTCAGGTCAATCCCCTAAAATTAGAAATAAATTTGGTATCTTTTAATCCCCCAAGTCAGAAATAGGTGGCTTGGCCATGGGTGGAACTAATCACTTCCGACTTCGTCTCTGCTTTATGAAGTTCAGAGTTCAACCTGGGAAGAAGACATCAGCTCCAATTATGTTCCGTTCATTGGCCTGTGGGCGTTACAAAGAGCATCATAATCTCCACACAGAGATAGCTGCACATGCAACCAACCACATGTTAACTCTTGCTTTTAGCTCAATTTGTTCTTTCTGAACATGGAACTGTACATTTTGGTGAATGCTTTCATTATTGCAGCTGCCAGACTTTGGAATGAACTGCCAACTCAAGTCTGACTGTTTGACATTCAATAATTTATGAAGCACTTAAAGACACAACTTTGCAAGTTCTTTAATTTACAGAATGTGCGTCGGTCGGTCCCCACACTAGTGCCACACTAGTGTCCTTAAGCAAGGCACTTTGTCATAATTGTTTCTCTCCATCCAGGAGTACAACTGGATACAAGCGAGAGCTGGGGAGTACCAGTATTAAACTGAATGGACTGGTATCATGCAGAGGAGAAATAAAAAATCTCAGTCGTTTATTAAAGCCAAAGAAACTGGCTATAAACACAGGTCTGGTGAACAATATTGGCTCGGGACAGACTCATTTACTAGGATACAATGAAATGCCTTAATCGAGAGACGACTTTTTTTTTTCTTTTCTTTTCTTCCCACTTGCCTCCTGTGGGTTAAACCGTCTGCCTCACTGGTACGGATACCATGATAGAGCATCCGTGGGTGAAGTTGTAGGAAGCGTCTTTCCCAGCCTCCGCTTATGCTTTATCACATCAGAACACACGGGTTGTTTAGAGTCAGATGGAATTCCATATGCCTACTGTCATAGGGTGAGATAAATCCCGACTTCACCCCTCAAGCATTCGCCCAAGTTTGAAGTTTCAAGATAAACGGATTGATCCGCCGTTCCTTTTCCACTTCAGCTACATTCGCTTTCATTGGTCCTTTCCCAGTTACTGGTAAAACATGCATACAAAACGTCCCACGTAATAAGCGGTGCAACGTGGAACTAAAATTGTTAAAAGAATAGCTTCACAGGGTTAAAACCCGTTTCACTAGACAAACGCAAACTAGGGTCCTTGGTCTCGGCCGCCAGTTGTCTCGACCATGGACGCTCGTCATACATGGATGCGACCTTTCACATGGCGTAGAAACCATTGTCACGTGTCACAAAACCTTGTCTTCCAGTAGCATAACCAGAGGGCACAGAGGGCAGCCCCGCCCTTTCCCCGCTCAGAACCCTCCCCCATGAGATCCAAAAAAATGAATGATGCGATACAAAAATGAACGGATTACCCTTGAAAAGAATCACTGTAGCTGTTGATCATATTTAACATTTTGAGAAACAATTCCCGGAAGGAAAGCAGATTTAGAGAAAGGGATTCAAAATTATTGCAATCTGAGAAACGTTTCTGCACGAAACCTTTCCCAGAGTGTGTATTACAAAAGGATTATTCTTCCTGCGTGGACACAACCGCTCCACATTTTCGTCAATAACTCAAAAACGCTACCACCTTTTGAAGTGAAATTTGCAAAGTTCAGTTTTATCGTATATATCTACATTTGTAAAGGATTAAATAATGATCGAACGGTTCCAAAAATGAAAGGGTATATACTTTGCCTTAAAAAAACTAAACACAGTCTCGGCTCTTAATTTGAAACCCGACCATAGCAGTACCCGAGAGTAAACCGACTAAAAAGTAAAGGTGTCACTGTTTTAAATCAGATATCCGCTGAGTTGTCAGATTTTCAAGATTTAGAAACAGATGTAAATACCTAATTAGCGGGAAGTGTCGAATTTCATACTTGTAATTATCCCATCACACGTGAAGTGTGAAAGTCAAGTAATTACTTACAATGTAGAAGTGTTTTGCCAATTCTTTTTATCGCTTACGACAACTGTCATCACAAGAGCCCGTCACTCGCCCAACGCTAATAAATGTCTGTCATGAATTCTGGACTGTTTACGTTTAAAGATGAGGCTTAACTTTCATTTTATGAACAAAATTGCTCTTTCAATTTAGTTTAGGAACCATGCTTTCTCCCGATGTGAATCGAGACATAAATGTCATCTCGTTAACTTCGAAAAATGGCAATCAAAAGTGAAAACGAAAGAGCTCTTCTAAAATTCAAATTTTTACCTACAATCTCATTTGCATTCCATAAGAATTACTGGCTGGCTGGTATTATCCTAATCATGTGTGACGTAATTCCAACGTAAGCCACGCCCATTTCACACAAACTTCCACTGACCACCAGACGTTACATTGAGCTAGCTTTTGCTTTGATGATTTACATAAGAACAGTTTAATAATTGAACTTGGCTTTTACATACGTTCTTCAAGACTTGAGGTCTTCTTAGAATTATACGTTTCTGTCATTAAACATACATTTTTTACGATAAAAGGGATGGTTAGGGGGTGAATAATACACACAAACGTATGGTAGCTTTGGAACCGGAAGTAGTATATAGTGACTTGGGGCGTGTAGCGGTTACGGGCGTGTAGCGGTTACGCGCGCGCGTGACGCAATAATTTACCAACCATATCTATGTTACCAACAGGATAATATCACTTATGTTAATGAAGTGTCTGCCTTGATATTCTGATTAAATGAATTAATGTGTCCAATGCTAGAATACAAATTTAACCTGCAAAATTGCGGATACCCTACAGGAACACGAGGGCTTTATTCACGGCTTAAAAAGCTAAAGATACTAATATACTATATAACTGCTTTAATTTTGGAGGTAGACCATTTTATCCGATTCACCTCGTGCCATGGTACTGATTAGTCATATATGGATAGGGAAAAGCCGACAGGCAGACGACACGGGTAGTTCATCAAGACCAGGAAAACCCTTAAAACAACGATTGAAAGTTATAGCCTTTTTGGGCCCAAGGGGAAGGAGTGGAGGTAAATTATGACGGTGACATGGAAATCCAGCTGACCTCTGTTCTTGATCAACTCATAGACATGCTGAACTTGTTCTGCAAACAGCCATGACGTCACAAGCCCAAAACGGTCCCTACACTGATGGGGGTCGATGAAGAGATGCCGTATCATTGACTGAGAGTCGTGCGCAACGCGTACATGCCTGCACGTTTCCAGTGTTTGACATCAAAGATGGCAGCCAATGCAACGGGTAAATTGCTGCCTTACATTTTCAATTTATAATTGGTTAGTTTCCTTGTTTTATATTAAGTAATAGCCAATCGGTGCTTCTGGATTTATTATAAAAGTCACATTGTCATCATTCATTCCTCTTCCCACTTCCCCAAATATGTTGCCCCTCTGTTGGCAACACAACCCAGAAGGTATATTCTCTCCGATCATCTTTATCTTGCCTCTGTACAGTTGTACAGTGATGAAGTTACATTCATGAACATGATAAGAGCATACTGATCAAAACGCCGAGTCGTTAGAGACCAGTTCTTTTCGAAACAACCACAACTCATTCATAGAGAGATATTTCATTGTATAATGTTACTGTCAACTTTAACAGTTATATTATTCGTGATATTAAACGCTCGGCACAACATCAGACTCGTGAATGTTCAAAGAAAAATTTTGATACACTGATGAGTTGCAGGAATTCCGGACAACACTTTTTCGCCCAGCCCTTCCGGTCCGGATCTCCACAGAGATATCAGTGTTACCGCATAGTTTACAAGAAACTTAGTAACTAACATTCTTGATATAAAACACTCGGCAACAAGGTTCTTGAATGTTCAGAACTTGAAGCTTTTTGATATGATGATGAGTTGTTGGAATTCCGGACAACATTTTGTTCCTTTCGCCCAGCCCTTCCGGTCCGGAACTCCAGAATGAGCTGAATGTTAAGATTAAAACGAAATCAAATTTTAACGCTTGACACCTCAGGGTAACCGCAGAGAGATAGTTTGTCTACACACTCTATTGTTGGTCCATGAGTTCAAATTGATAAGGTCACTAAGTTCACCAGCCCGCCTCTTCCTCACAATATCTGTGTCATATCATGTAAGTTTCTACCTCCGTGGTCATATTTTTTTGCTAAGGGTACTTTGTTGTTCCTCACCCAAACCTGGGGAAGAAATTATCCATAGCAGAGGAATCAGTGACCTACGGTCTTTAATCAACTCACGTAAGAGGCATCCTAAATGAATAAGGATGGAGTGACAGCCTCGAGGGGCACCTTAACCAATCCTATGAGGATGCAAGAAGTTCCCGATACAGTCTACGGGGAGAACACCTTCGGGGTTCTTTGTTCACAAACACATCGCTGTAATATTGAAGGATGTTGATTTAAAAGGGGGGGTCGAGTGGTCACGACAGGGAGGGATGATGGCAATATGCCACGTGACTAGAGTCGAATAAGACATTATCACAAACAGGGCAACCAGTTGCGATTCTATCTACTGACTTACCGTATACCGTAGGCCTAGTATAAATTAAAGAATTGGGAAATCGCCAAACACTAACCAAACAAGTTGGAGTGATGTTTCCTGGTGGATGTTTTGCGAATTTCAGATTCAGATTTTCCTGAATCCTATTTAGGTGAATCGAGTGGTTATTCTCAGCACATTTTTTTGATTACACCTATAATCTTTAATTGTTTATTAATCGACTGGGCGTGGGGCTAGAGCTGATAGACATTTCCTTCCTAATCTCCATATAGTTTTCAGCATGTGACCCCTTCCCATCCCCCTCCTTCTTCCCATGCGTGATCACAGTCGCCCTTGATATGCGTCGACCTAACTGAGTACGTCAGCTCCAGAATGCACTAGACAAGGGTCTGCCTGAGGAACGATGTTGACAATTGATTGGTTGATTTTAACCGTTGTAGAGCAAGGTCCTTTGCTCTGTGTTTTAACACAGTGACCCAAATGTCACGACTCTCACCGGGTTATTATTAACGTTGTTAAATTAAAGTTTCACTGTTTTCTCCGGTGATAAATACTGCAAGGTCTTAAAAAAATTCACAATGAGACAAATGGAATAGCCCTGGATAAAAATATAGGCCTATGCCCTATATACATGTTTTTAGATATGCGTTTGAGTACCGATGCCCGACAACACTAGAGGTATCTCAGCGTTGCCCTGATTTCGGGCAGAGCTAGTGTTGCAAGCAGAGCGGATTTGAAGCGTGCTGAAATTTTACCGAGCAAACACGGAGTTGACCCGTGTAGGTCTTGACAGGGATCAGACGTCCAAAAGTTCTTTTGATTGTGCGTCTGGTTCGATGGAGGGCAATCTTGCACGAGTTTCCAAAACAAGTTGAAGTCTCATTGACAAAAGCAAGCAACACTAGCAGGTAGTGAGCCCTTCAAGCGGTGGTCAAATAAAGTCAAAATATTCAGGTATCTATAGCACAAACAATCTCCCCAACCCGAGTGACAAACATGTCCACTTATCGTTGCTTTATTCCGACCGTGATTATTTCCCAGAACTAAATGACATTAAACAGCAGTCGGACCCATTAAACTCAAATTATATCACAGCCTAAATAAACAACTCGAAGCCATTTCATCACAATGTGTATGGTTTCAAAATTGACGTAAAACTTGGTGTGTGGCCGTGCACTCAACTCAGATCTTGGTTTATTATCAGCTTGTAGAGTGCGAATAAAAAAACCTTCTCTCCATGCAGAGATCAAAAGGGGATTAGTTTGTCTTGGTTACAAAACCTTCATGTTTGTGTTTTGCCAATTCGTCAATTTCAAAAACAGTGGGCGGTAGGTCTTTCTATCTGCGTGGTGTGACTGGTTCGTTTGGGAATTGGGATACTTCACATAAAGTGAACTTAACAAGTCTTATCAAATGAACTTTCTCTCTCTCTCTCTCTCTAACGGTGGAGGCGTCCAGCTTTTGTCAAAATGTCTTTTTGGCTGATTGAGTTGAGGACAGACTGTTTGTCCGGAGTGAGTGTAAAATTGATTGACTGTCTTCGTATACCACCACCGCTAAAATAACACATCAAAAAGAATAAAACGAGAATTAACAATTCTCTGTTTGTTTTTCCATTTTTGTTTGGTCAATTCTACCAAAGTAAAGGAAAGGGCTCCCAGAGGTGACCAGTCAATTACACAGGGAATTCGAATCAAACACTGGGGTAACACAACAAGGAAGTTTACTTGAAGCTCACTGTTTATGCTGAAGGACACTTTATCTTTATAAAGAAGGACAACCAGACAGGTCACAACTACTGTTCACAGAAAGGTATTATACACGATTGCTATCGATCACAAAGGTATTGACAATTTTCCAGTCTTTGGACCGTTAATCAAATGCAACATTGAACCGGGAAGTTATTGTCTATTGCTTGACAGCCCCAGGCAAGGAATGTCTGCTATTTCCACGGTTGCTGGGCACACTTTTGTGCTGCCGAAATTCTTACTGATCTTTTTGTTCAAAGTCAAAGGCAAAGTGAGCATATCTTTGATAAGCTCCTAAACAGGATTTACATGGAAAATCGCTCTCCGGAGAACGGAAGCACTCATTCTGTTCTAGCTTCCAGTACAATACAATTTTGCCAAGTACTTTTTACAACCCTACAGTTAGTGCCGCTGTCAGCATGTGCTATTTTTTTTATATATTTCCATTGTCCTACTTATTAAAAAGTTATTCGCTGGTAGCTCAAATGCCATGATACCCCAAGCTGGACCGTGCCACACATCAACAGGGGGGTCAGTGATTTGGTTAGAAGGGGATAGAACAAAACTTTGCCAGCACCCTTTATGCACAAAATCGGTATGTCAATTGTCAATGGTAGATTGGTTAATTAATCATCAAAACAATTAAACTTAAATAATCCCAGACAAATACCTGTACATGTAGACAAAACACTTAGATTTAAACCCAAACAAAATCGTTGAAAATTTTTAAAACATACCCACTTGACCCTATAGAAAAAGCTTGTGCTGACAACGAACCACGGGGCGTTGTAACCAAGCAAGTCCCTCGCTGCAGGGTTTCAAATAACAAAAATATATATATTTTGAACATAAAAACAGAATATTGCTGTTTGGGGGTGTTGATTATATCACATGTTTTTCAAACACTAAGTTTTTGAGTTACTCTCTCCCGGAAGCCTTCGATCACCCTTAATAATTTATAATAAGTCTGTTTCCGCTTTGCATGACGAATAAATAAATTGATTTATCTCAGCTCAGACCTTGCCTTGGATTTGTCGGTCACTATCTTGTTCTTCATCTGAGACGTTATCGAAAAAGCGTTTTTTACAGATCAAGGGCAAGGATGCTTCTTTCAAGACGTTTAAAGACAATCTACATAGAGAACAGCATGTACTTCTTATGACAAAAATGTACCAACATAATGTCAAGAAAGCTTGGTGTGATTCCGGAAGCCCTCTGATCATTCCTGAGAGAAATTAAACTGTACCGTTTGAAAAGCTGAAATCAAGGAATTGTGATGGACTTCGGGTTAACTTTACTTTTCACAACCTAGAAGCATTACAGCAAGTATGGTGTACAAACACCAAAACAAGACGCATAATTCTTTTTCAATTATTTCATTCTCCTGAAGACGAGCTGCGGAGTACACTAATCGAAACGTCGAGAACAAACCGAAGGCTCTTCTTAGAGCCAACGCTCCTTACAACAAAAATCTACACATGGTTTAACAAACACGAATTGTCACTGTTACATGCCTGGAATTAAACAGAGGCCATAATGCCATGGCTTCCGTTGCCCAGGTCTTGGCCTTGGTGCCCCTTCAAAAGTCACTGTAAGATTTTCCAATGGAAGTGCCCTTTGCAAAATGGAAAAAACTTCGCCCTCTCAAACATAAAGTTCCACGTCTGGATTTACCACACCATTGCAAAGCTGCAAACATCATTGATGTTTTCGTGAAACTGAAAACTTGAGCACTTTGAAAATTCGAATAAACTTTGTCTACTCGTTGTTTTTACAGCGGTTGTGTTTTAACGGCTGGAGCATGAATAAAACTCTCGTACAACCGTCTCGTACTGTCCCTTTAATTGTGGAAGTAGAAATGGCTTAAAATCGCACCAATTCAACACGTGAAGGAATGCACTATAATGAAGTCCGTCCGGCAAATCATGGGCCGAACTCGCGGCTGTCACTGAATTCATTTCCGGAGAATTTCTGTACTTCGAACACGTGTATACATTCTCAAATTCCATGTGCCCATTATAAATACCCACATGGCAAAGAACAAGCATTGCACATGTCAACATGTATATTCGAATAGAGCAATAAGAAATATGGCATGTTGTGAAAGCACAAAAAGACAGATGTCATTCAAAACCACAATTCATCCAAAGGTTCTGTGAAGGGAAAATACCTTATTCAGTCACACAATGTGTACCGAACTGTCATCAAAAAGAGGTCTTCAACAAACCAATAAACTTCTAAAAATTGCTTTAACAAAACCACATATTTACAAATTGTATCAAAAAACCCGAACCCCAACAAATAAAAAACAAACAAACAAACACCCCTACACACCAACACCCTCAATAAAAAAACATTAAAAAAAACAAGCCACAAAACATACAGTTAGTGTCCTTAGCCTCAGCAAATGCAGCCATTGCAATGGGTGTATTGGATACAACAAAACTAAAAATGTATCTTCTCCCAAAATTGCTATCATTTTTAATGTATACCTCAGTGAGGTACAGATTTGGAAAGCCCCGTGACAGTTTTTTTAGATTTTTTTTTTAGCAGTCCTTCATGTTTATCCTGTACTTAAAAGAGTCACCAGCGTTGTTGGTTTGAGTTTATGTCTGAGTTTATTCCACTGAAGAGACTACATCTATATAAACGTATTTCAACTCGTACACACTATTAATATCGTTATATTTATTGATCCACGGTCTATCTTGACAGATGAAATGTAATTCACAATAACTCATCCCATACAGACAAAATAAATAACGTCTAGCGGTCTGAAACAAGACTATAGCGATCTGAACCAAGACTGTTTAGATGCCTCCGTGCACAT
>CM021539.1:13925489-13946695 GCA_010994315.2 Pisaster ochraceus | reverse complement strand
TACTTCTGTATTTAAATACAAAGAGATAGCCAAATATGATTCACGCTCAACGTTCACGACTTTGCATCAAATTAGAGAACGGCTTTATGTATGTCATTTAAGGTGTAGAGTGGACAATTTTTCGGGTTCGGACACCAGGCCTGGAATCATACAAATACAAAAGGCCATGGAAGCGATGGCTTATGTTGCCCCTGGTCTTGGCCTTGGTGCCCCTTCAAATTCCAACAGACATTAAGATTCCCCAAAGGAAGTGCCCTTTGCAATATGAAAACGTCCTTGCCTTCTCAAAAATGAAATTCCAGGCCTGCAACTGCTACACACCCAGTGACAATGGTGTTTTTTAGTCTCATTTGGAATATTAAAGTGGGCCTTGCTATTTTTCACTTTCAGTCCCAGTGGGGTTTTGGCTACATGGAAAAAAGAAGATTGCCACGTCACGAATGGGAATTTAATATTATGGGTAGGCGGCGGCTAGACTGACTAATTAGAGGAATTGTGGTCATTACTTTTATTAATCAAATTTCCCATAAAGGCTATTACTTCAATGCCAAAGTGACTTATAAACTTTAACGATTCTCGCTGTCTTTATATTTGATGGTCGTTATATTTTGTTTGACTGCTCGACAGAATATAGAGCGTGGGATTACTAAGAAAATCCAGGGGGGAACTGCCATCAATCAACACTGATGATTTCTCCAAAACTCAGCCTTAAAAACATTAGAAATGTCACCGAACTTTATCTTTATAGTATTGATTAAGAGATTTATAAACAATACACACACAAAAGTAAAGCAATGGATTTTGTTCGAAATTACTAAGGTAAACGGGGCTCTCCATTAACACTAGCCCGGCGTACATTGTTGGTAAAAACTGCTGATGACTGGTTTGCAACCTACTTGTTCATATTTCTTCCTTTTCAGATGGACATGGTACCTTTTAAAAAGGTGTTAACTTATTTTGGAGTTTGTCAATGTAGCTTCATTTGACTATTAAACTGGTTGTGATCGTTACCCTTAATACATCAGGAAGATACATTTATGACAAATGTTTACAATCTGGGCTACTAAATTTTCCTAGGGGCATGTAAACCACAGTTTACTAGCCTGGTGGGCTGCTTTATAAAAAGCTTACGCGCATGGCCTGGGTAAATACTATTTGGGAATGAGCAATGCCTCCTCCTGGCAGATGGGAAGGCAAAACAGCAAAATAAGAACTTCACGTTCGTTGTTAACCGGTTGGACACGTGCATTATCATGTACTTTGAATAGACCATGTAACCTGTGACATCACATGTTTACAAAAGAGCCATAGAGGCATGGATTTCACAGTCCAATGGAAGAAAACAAAACCTCATATTTTAAGGAAATTGAAGTTTGATTTGTATTAACTTTTATTATGAAGAAAGGGGGCTCATCTCAAAACTTGTACAGCTGTAACTTTTACACTTTTGAATTTATGTGTAAGTTAATGTCGCAAAATGTCAAATTGTTCATATGACCAATGTAGTGTATTACCTTCCAGAAAGACCCTGGAATGTATAAGGTCACTATTTTTGTAAACAAAGGTTACATGGTCTAAACGTCAGGCAGTTTATGTCTTCCAACAACAAATTTGTTTCTTACCTCGGTCCGTGTCTTCTCCAGTTCCCGTTTCATCTCTTTTCTGGTATTTTCCGAATCCACTAATTTTCTCCTTAAATTCTGACACTCCTCTTCCGTCTTGGCTCTTTTCTCTTCAATCATCTCAAGTTCTTGATGAAGTCTTATGGATACATCTTTGGCTGTTCTCAACTCCTGATGGAGTTCGGCAATCTCACTCAATCGGGTATCTTCCGGAGACGAGTCGCCCGAACTAACAGCGGACCCAGAGATCAAGGGGGTGGGGATGCCGGCCGTGCTGGCCCGTAAGCGATCCTCCCACTGCATTCGATCTTGCTCAAACTCCTCGTTCTTTCTCTCAGCTTTACGCAGACGATATTGCATGATACGGCAGTCTCTGACAGCACGGTCGAGTTCGATCTTCATGTCACGATATTCCTCAATGTCCCCACCCTCCCTGTACTTATCCTGCGACTCCTCGACTTCCAGCTGCATTTCTGTTAACTCCTCCTGGAGTTTGGCATTCTGATCCGAGAGATCTTGAGCGAGTTTCTCCACGGCAGCAAGACGGGACTGAAGCTGGAGAACAATTCTCTCCCCTTCATTGTCTTCATCATCCTCCACCAGGGTTTCAATTATCTGTGGCACATTGATGTTGGGGGCCGCCATCTTGGATTCTGTGCTCTCGTAACCAGTCCTATGTTTATCCTTGGCATCACTGTCATGTGGTTTATCCTTCTTGGTCTCATCACTCGCAGGTTTGGCTACAATCTCAGCGCAAGGTGATGACACCCTCTTCATCATCTCATTGGCTGATTCCTGCTCGGGTGGGAGACTACGTTCTTCACCTCGTCGCGGCTTCGGTGGTGCTTTGTCCTCCCCTGCACCCGTGACCTCTTTATGTTTCTCTTCAACACCTCCTTGCGATGCCTCGTCCTCATCTTCGTCTTCATCCATCTCCATGAGGGGTGAAGGCACCCGTTGATGTTGATGATACATCCTATCTGAAGCAGGTGGGATATAGACAGGGAGGGCACACAATCGCACCTCTTCGGCGAACGATCGTTCCACGGGTGTATCTTCGTCTCCCTGGTCTGTTTTGACCCCTCTCGTAATATCGTCGCTCTCTCGCACGTTCTCCTTCGCCGTAATTAATCGCCGCATTGCGCAGGCGCTCGTTCCCGGCGACCTGCGTGCATTATTACTCTCAAGGCAGCTTGCATAATTACTAATATTTACCGCGGCCGGCCGCGTTGATGAGAAGTCGTCGCATGACGGCGCCCCTGATGAACCAACTCGCAACAAGTTCAAATTCTCCAAGCTTCGCGATCGCTGTAGCGGTTCTGCGTTTTCTTCCGCTCTCTGTCGCTCACAGTCGACCTGGGTAGGGATAGACTCCGTAGATTTTGCCAGCCGCGTATTCAAGTTTGTGTCTCGCACTTTATGGAGGACACCGTAGCTCGACGCAGAGCTGGAATTATTCGCATTTAGCTCCTCGCTGCTCGTGGAAAGGTTACCGGTGAAAATCGTGTCACGGTCTTCCTCGGATAATTCACCCCCGAATATGGAGGAAAGGTCACTGTATGTGACATACATTGATGAGTCCATGCTCGACGGGGGCTGAAAAATGGCCGTGATTTCTTGCTCCTGCTGAGCCCTGCGGCGTAATAAGTGAACAAAGTTAATATCTTCATCTCTGTCAGAGTCGAAATAATCCTCGTCGTCTTCGTCTCTTCCATTCTGGCGCGAATTATCCACGTAATCCCTGCGGTTATTACTGGAATTATATCCTGTCCTGGTATCCATCGTACATGGTGATGTATCGCACGCTCGTAGGTCTGTATCTGCTTTGTTTCCAATCATAAGATGGGATGATGAGTCCACATTGACATAACCCGATTCCACGACAGGGCTGATACCAAGCACAGCGCCCTGTACCGTCTGATTGCCGTAGTCTGACGGGTGACGTGGGCCGGCGGTCGTGTCTAGTATGGTTTCCCCTTGCAGGCCCCTGCTCCTTGCGTTCCGATCATGCCTTTCCGTGATTTGCTGAGCGCGTTCACCCAGGTCACTACCAATGATACTATTCAAAGTCCTGCCTGGTGTTCTGTCTGTAAGTTTATCCCTGGAGTAATGCTGCAAATCGTCCCCGTTCTTCCGACCTCCGATCCCCGCTAACTTGTCCTCTTCCTGCTTGCCGGCAAACTCATCTGTAGTACAGTTGTCAGGGTCGAGAAAAGGGGGTGTTGTGTGGGGTCGAAACGGAGGCCACTCGTTGGACGTGACCCTCTGCATCTTCCACAGTTTTACTTCATGTTGTCCTCGCAAGTTCACGCGGCGAAGCCACTGCCTACTCGTGTTCTTGGTGAATGTTATTGTCGGACAAGGTCGGTTGATGATTTATAAGGCCTTTCTGGCAACCCTTATGGGCCATAGAGGGCAAACCTAACTGTGTGAACACAAGTTATACACTCGGTCACTCTCTGTGCATTATACCAATGGTACATGTGGTGCATAACGTTATTATGTAGCCGTGGTCGGAGTTCCACAATCTATTCAGCTTCTGTGATTGAGCTCTCTCTGTTTGGTACACACATCTCCGGCTGACTGAATAGACTGTGCACTCCAGTGAACGTAACTAACAGATTATGTGGTGTTAGCGCCGTGCATCACACCCATGTGGTGCTACCACAGACAAGTCCCGTGTGCGCAGAGGCCACGCTGATGTTTGTTGTTGATTGTTGTACAAGTATTCGTAAGTACCAGCAAAAAATACCTCTGGCTAATACTCACTAGCTGGCGCTACGGTCTCGTAGGCCCGCAACTGAGAGCGTTCACACATGCACTTGTTGCTTTATATGTGACATCTGTTCAAGCTTGGTTCAAGCACAGAGTGGTTCAAGCAGCAATGTCTATGACGTGTTTTGCTTTGGAGGGATCGTGTTTTCAACGCAGGGGTCATCGGATGTCGTCCAGGGCTGGCAGTGGAATGTACGCGTGGCGATGTCCTTGGAATAGTTTGGTGAATTGCCACATTTATATCATTGTAATGTACGTGTACAGACATGCATCGCGTACGTAATAATTTAAATCGTATAATACCTTACAGGTGTAAATGACATGATAAACGCAGCAGTACCCACCGCTCGAATTATGATGTATCCACGTTCACGGACGGTTTACCATATATGGATTGGAAAAGGACGAATGTGCTTGTCCCCAAACAAGGGTGGAACAAAATTCTTCAGATGTGTATCCGGTAAATTGGATAACTACGTCAAGTTCTACAGTCAAACAAACAAAAACCGCCCAGTTGTGTCCTTTAATGGTGGCATGGATGACGTGGCTCAACCGCAGACAGAGGAGTGTTTGTGTAAAACAAACTTTTTAAAGTTCAACACGTGTGGTACTTAATCGCCGCCAAAACACAACTATTATAGCCATTGAGGTTGTGAATATAAAATAACATAGGTTAGCAATCTCCATGAAAACGTGCAGTAACTCGGCATTGTCAGTGGAGCAGAAATTCGCAGTTTTGGAGAAGGTGTGCACTCACTTGGACTCCACGCACCACCGCTCACAAAACGGAAATGCTGCGGCACTCAAGTCATCATGGAAAAGCCCCTTACTGTTATCGTTTTAAACCGCCCCATTAGATATTCCCGTCATATTCGCAGTACCTAAAGCCAACATCAATCCCATTACTGCCGGGGTACAAAGTACCTTTACCGAGTGAAGTGTCTGTCCACAAACTCGTGGTCAGTAATAAAATAAAGTCTTGTTTATCACTACACAAATTCGTTGTTCAAATACAATTACTTTTTCATTTATTTATTTTTTATTATTTATTTTTAAAACACCATTGTTTTTTATTATTATGATTGGTTTTATTGTTATTATTTTATTTTATTTATTTTATTCTTATTCAAGTTTGTATTTGTATTCATTTACCCACCCCCCTTGGGGGGGGGGCTGTTACAGGTTACACATCCTCGATCTTCAAACTGGTAATGAATCAACACTTCTTATAACGATCGATACAAAACATAATTTACGGTGCAACTGACTATTCTAGACTCGAGTACCTGCTTCTCATTATACTTGCAAGTGTTTTGGTTTTTAGGGGGTTTTGGGTTCTGTTTTATAACGGCATTTTGGGGTTTACTCGGGACTGAAGTCCGACACAACAAAAGTCAAGATAACCTGCCAAATATTTCAAGAAGTTTTCGAGCCAAGGTTTCCTTCACCGAAAGCCTGCCCGGAAAACGTATGGTTGTTGTTGTCGTTTCGTTTTGTTTTGGTTTTTTGTTTGTTTGTTTGTTCGTTTGTTGGGGTGTTTGTGTGTTTGTTGGGGTTTTGGGGTGGTGTTTTTTTTTACAGTTAAAAAAATTACAATGTGTAAAAGCGAAGAGGTGCTTCTCTGTCCTGACCCATCAAAGGTGAAAGAAATCTTAATACTTATACTTTTTTGAGATGTTAATTTTGTGCTGCACGGTCGGAATATAATTAGGGTTACCTCCATGGTTGGGAGTACATTTCACCTTCCCAAGGACTTATACAAACTGTTGCTTGCAAAATCATCATGTCATCTTTGACGTCCAATCATCTGCCAGAATATACCCTATGAGCATCTCCGGAAACGGTAATCACAAAAATAAATTACTAAGACTTCTACGCTAAGACTTCGTTCTTTCTGAGAAACCCGAAATATTTATAGTCTGTCCATAAATTAATGACGGTGAGTCATCAGGGTAGACCATCGTCACGGTGTCCCGTAACCCGCTGGTTGCCTCGTGAGCAGACATAGCGGGACCTAAGTGGAACGTAGACTAGTATCAACATAACGGCAGGACTGATTGTCATGCTAATTGAAATATGATATGCCCGTTGTCGTCAATTTCCGCATTTAGAACAAAACGCTGTAACATCAGTTGTGATTTCACTCATCGACATTCTCCACGGGATGACGGCAACAGATTTACGTTTCCAAACTTACATGTACTGTATAATGAAAATGTCGATAACTGTAGTGTTTAGCTCAGCCAAGACAGAGGGCGCCCTTATCATTTGCCTGACGTACATGTAGTTGGTGGAAAATTCTCGTTCGCATTTCTCATGCAGACAAAAACGGCTAATCCAAGCAATAAAGTTTCCCGAGTCAATATCCACGAGGAAGATAATGTGTTTGAGGAATACTTGCCCAAGGAGACACGATTTCCCAGCGTCTTGTGAGACACAGTATGCTGGGAGGGACACGAGCCATACTATCCTAAGATAGAGTGTCTCGTGAGACACAAACCCAGAGGGTTTCAAAACGGTAATTTTTCCTATGAGACGCTGTGTCCTAAACCAATCCAGGCAAACAGGTCTCCAGGGATCTGATGCATTTTGAAAGAAGTAAATTTCTACAACTTCTCAATCTACCATTACAAAAAATTGAGGGGTAGTTACGGGTGGTCGAGCCGTCTGCTTTCATGTTTTTAGTTTATTTATGATTTATTATCATTAAATCATACTAAGGGCAACAAATAAACATTCAGATTAAAAAAATTCTTAAAATACATAAAAAGACAAGAAGCAGTTAACATTGTTTAGTCACATGCTAACGGAAACAGAGTGGGGGTAATAAATCGATACAAATTGCAAGCCTGAATGGTTGAGAAGCTAATAAAAACTTGCAAATCTGTAGGCGTTCCAACTTGAACATCAATAGCAATAGCCAATGGAAAGGGCAGGATAAATCATCAACAACTAAATCAGTAACAAAACAATGACAATGTCAACTGAAACAACAGCAACGACAACACCCACAATCATTATAAAGTATACCACTTATGACGTCACAAGCTCAAAATTTTACTTTATAAAACCTCTAGTATGCGATGATTTGGTCCTACCTTTTCCATTTTGCAGAGTTTGGGTCGTTACATAACATGTAGCGTTTCGTATACGGGAGACGGGCTGAGCGAAGTCTTTTATATCTGTCATGAGACAAAATACAATTTCTTACTTAAACAAATTATCAAGAAATTCCAGGAAAATCCACTTTATGCGGATGCTGTTGTTTGAGTAGGGGGCTCGTCAAGAGGTCAAAAGAAGGTTGTTCAATGGCCCATCCCGTGCGCCGCGTATAATTATGCATAGATGTGCGTTTTCCATTGTTATATCCTCTAAGATGGCGGTGAGCTGAAGACAATGCATGAGATCCATACTAAATATTTTGAAGAAGGGCAATCACACATTTTTCTTCCCAAACATGGGGCCAGTTTCACAAAGAGTTAAGATTGACCTTAAGTGCAAATCAATCTTCATTGCTAAGCAAAGTGGGAAGTCACAATACAAATATTTAATACTGCTAACTCATCTTAAGGTGAATCTTAGTGCTTTGTGAAATAGAGCCCAACCTAAAAATTGAACACACTTATAAAACGGTATTTGCTGCTGGAAGCGTAGTAATTTCAATATGCGTTTTCGAAAAACACCAAGCAGCCAATCTGTAACGAAAAACTCGTCAGAATTGATGCCCACATTTACAACTAAACACAGCTAACGGTGAGGCCACATTTAATTATTTTTATCCAAGAATTTTGTGTGTCACGTCCAGTTTGAGCTTATATTTTCGTTTGATGCAATCACAATAAGCGATGTGATTGAGATGTTCATGTGCTATTTCTGCGACTTGTATAGTATTTCAGACGGACATATTCATATGTGGAAGATTCGTACTGGTATCATGAACTCGAGTGAACTAATCCCGATGGTTAAAGATCATGTGCTGTGCCTTCAATCAAAATAAATTACACACGTTCAAAAAGAATGCTTCTTTTCGAACTATCCTGTCCCCCACGAGAACAAACTTGAAATCTTCCCTCTAGAGTAACGGTATGCTTTGATAACAAGTTAATGAATGAAAGGGCAACGGGATAACGTCTCACAGCCCAATTGATGCAAACAGTACAAAATGAGTGAGTTCACCCGTTTAAAGCTACTGAAATTGTCTACTTCAGTGCCTCTAACCTATTAAATTTTAATTACACAGCAATAGTTACAAGACGAGTACTACATATTGTTTAAGAAAGTGAAAGACTTTTCTCTTTAATTATACCTGCATTATGTACACAGGATCGCCGTTTATGGACGTCCAGAGGCATACACACCTCGGGGTGTGTGTTCATAGTGACAAGAGTAACACGGCCATTGCACCGAGCCAGCCTGCCTGTTCAGGTCAACTGCTTCAGAGTTCTTACTCCGTGTTTAGAGTCCCCCATCTGCCTCAAATCGATAACCAAGTGCAAGTATATTGTGGGTAAATTTATATCCTAAAAAATAAATATAAAACCCATCAATTCAGTTTGTTTGAACAACGAGGTCCGCAGTGGAGATGCTACAGAGATGCTGCAGAGAGTTGGGGGGGGGGGGATATTATCGTAGGCCTCCTCGAGAAAGAATTACTTGTAAGACAAATATCAAGGAGAGGTACATTTTATTTGTGTGTCGTGGCAAGGCCGATATATGAAATCGCATTATATTAAAAAAAAAAAAATTGTCTGAACGGGGCTGTGAGAAGTTATGTTACCTGATGCGACATCCCCAATCTGAAATCATTCTGCGTCACACCACTACAATTGTGCGAGTTACATTTATCCAAATAAAATCATCAAATTTCCTTTACATGTACCTGTTTATGTTTGTAGTCTTGCCATTTAGCCTTCAAGAAAGACTCTGCTAGGGTCGAAACGCCAGGCCACTAACTATTTTTTTGCAAATTTCCTTTAATAAGATGTTCAATATGGGGGGGGGGCGGACTTATAGAGGGATCTTTATCAACCCCACCCCGCCATCCACAACCACCCATGAAGTATAGGTATAGTGTAAACACAAAAGGAACCACAGTAAGCACTTCCATCCTTTCATCAATTTTTTTTAAACACAGCTTTGTTTAACTACCAGTGGGCGTGTCTAGTCCAGGTTCTTCAAAACAATTGAATAAATTCTTATTCAAGAAAGTGTTCTAGACATTCAGTTTTGATTTGGTGACTCGTTTGGAAAATGTCCCCTTTTTGTTTTTGATGTGCACATAGTTTGAGCTGTTGCCAACATTCACTATGTAATGTTTAAGACGCACCCATAATCCTCACGTCCGGCCACGTCAGTGCACCGAGTCATTCAATTCATGTAGTCATTTTTATTTAATGTTTTATCTCATGTCTTCGTTTCAAAGATTAGAGAAAATTTACATTCTTGATCTCCTTTTTATTGTGTTTGCGTAACTTAGGCGTCATGGGTGGCGGAGCTGGTAAAATAAGATTAAGCGTGGAGGTAGGTTTAGGTGTACATGTAGTCTTGACAGTCTAGTTATTTCAAAAACTAAAGTGGCAACATTCCTTTGTGAAAGTAAGATGATCTAAGTGAAGGAAACATAGGTTGTTTTTTCATCTCTTTTTTTCTTAAAGATATCTGCCATTACCACGATCGCCGTTTTAAAGTTTTTAAGCCTGGAAATTCGATCAATTATTGCGTGATGTATAAGAAGGATTAGTTTGCGATTATACATGTTTAAATGCTGTGCTCTTATAAGTAATCAGCAACAAAAACTCACAAATAAGGTTGCAAAGATGCAGTATTTTGATTCAGTTTATTTTGATAATGTATCCCTGTGTGTGGTCTGTGTGTTCTTATTTTTTTTAATGGCATAAAACAACCTAAATGTTTACAACTCTTTATTCAAACTTTTTTTCATATTCTTTTGTTTTATTTTACTATAATTATTATTCATTTATTAATTTTTTAATTTATTTACTGAATATCTATTTATTTATTTACTTATTTATTTATGTATTTATTTATTTATTTTGTGTGTCATTCATTTTAATGCACATTCTTAAAGTTTATTTTTTTGTTTGTCTTGAATTTCTTTTAAAGATATTTAAATTGATTTCATAACCTTGTATTTATCGGGAACTAAATGCCTGAGGGCAACAGTGATTCGATTAACTTTTTTAGTTCCTGTCATCAGTTAGTGTCTCTTGTACTGTAGTGTTAAGTGTATGATGACAAATAAGTAAACATACTTCTACTACTGCTACTACTTACTACTAGGCCCCTACTACTAATAATAATGGGCCTAATGTTGCGGATCTTCTTTATTTGACAGGCTGGAGGTGACGATGGAGAAACTGATAAAGACACTAGTAAAGGAACTGGCAGTACAATTGAACTAGCACAGCAAACCGTATACCAGTATTTCAAACAGCTGGTAAGATTTGAGGTTCAGAATAGACCAACATTTATGAGGATTATGGATACTTAAATAATCTCTCCTCTGTGGATTTGTTTGTGCATTCTGGTTGTTTGATCATTTAAAACAGAACTTTAAGCGTAACAAAATCGCAAAACTACAAAATAAGATTTTTTTGATCCTCTTTACTGAACTCAAAATGCATTTTTGATCACCATCCCTGTATTATGTCAATAATATTTCGAGCAACGGCTAATAGCACAGCGGTGTTTTAGTGGGCCCTGTTTACGGGAAATTCAATAGACTCCGAACTGATCAGCAAAAACAGCAACGCGCAAATCAAGTGTGTGTATTAAATTCAGTTCAAGGTGGCTTCGAATTTCGAAAACACCGAACTTTGATTGGTCTGTTGTATTTGCAGCAAGCTGAGCAGCTAAAGGCCCTCAAGAAACATTATGAGGATGAGATTGAAGCCCACGAGCGAGAAATCAACCGCCATACTGAATCCATCAATCGACTAAAGAGACGCAGGAGTGAAATATCAAAGGCTGCTTCAAATGCTGATATCGACTCCATGGTTGGTCTCCGAATAGATTCATAGGAAAATTGTATACTATTGTGATATGATTTTACAGCCTTTCAGACTGCACGGCTACGCCAGAACCAGTAAGACTTCTGTAGGCCAGTTATTGAGTCACAATTTAAACAAAGATTACCAACACAGTGGAGCCTTCTCGTTCTACTGATCACTCCGTAGGACATGAACACAGCCCCCAAAACCACACCCAAAACCTTGTGACGTTATTGAGTTTATTTTGTGGAAGAAAAATGGCGCCCTCTGTTGAACAAGGTTTATCCGTCTTTAACAGCACAGTAGCGTGAAGACAACTACTCCACTTAGTGTATCGAGAAAATCATTTCTGGAAATAATTATATTTTCCCCCTATGTGACAATGGTTGATGGCAAATTAAGCGGCATTGCCAGCTGTGTCCGACGTCAAAAGATGAGTCACGATTGAGACGTATCAACAAGGGTGTTCCAATGACATGTTGAAACACTCATAGAACACCTAAACCCCTCCCCCCCTACCCCCGGCAGCTAATAAATAATAATTCAAAGTTTTCAAACTCCGTCCATGAGGTCACTAGGAGGTCACATCACACCACGCACACAGTGCTGGGATTGATCCGGTGCCAACAAAAACACGGACTGAGGAGGACACCACACCATCCGACTCGAACCATTGGAAACCAAAAAAACCCAAAAAAAACCCAGCAGAATATACCGGGAACGTCTGTTATGAAAGACACCTTCTTCCAAAAGGAAAAATAATATTATTTACAAATTAATGTATTTCACCCTGGTTTATCCCTTGATAGGCCTATACTATGTATTTTTTATTCAGACTTGTAGCATGTTTACACACGTTATTGTAATCGTCGACAGAACTCGATACCAAACCAAGGACTAACAATTGACGTATGATTCGATACACTAAATTTACATCTTTGTCTAGCCAAACAGAGAGTCTTTAAAAAATGAAGACGATCGATATGAACAATGTTTCCTAGCCATAACACACCTAGTCCACAAGGAAGAAGAGAAACAGGGAAGAGAAATAGCGCCCCCTCTTGTCCGCCTTTCGTAACGACCCTTTAGCTTTCTAAAAAAAACACTTAAGAATGGAATTGCAATCCCGACACTACTACTAATAAAACCAGAAATATATTTGTTTAATTATAACAGTAAAACAGTACCAGTAGTTTTTCTTAATTTGTTTGAGTTCTGACATTGATCTCCAGTTAATATTAATGGAGATCAATGATTATTACGAATACTAAAATACCAGCGGTTAAGCAGTCATATGACCTGCAGCACAGCAAAGGACAGAGGTCACGAAAGTTCACTCATCGACATCAGAAAAAATGGCTCTTGCAAGACTATCGTCTATTCGTCTTTTTCGCCCGATAGCAGCTGTTTGGTAAGAATTTATCTGAAATTTATGTAATTTCTGTTGTAATCTGTTGTCTTTTTATATCCAAATTGCAAATTTTGTGTTTGTAAAGAGGGAAATATTAATCACGTTGCACTCCTGATTTAGTGATTACAGATTTACCATTTTCGGCGTGCACTTGCATGGTTAACCAGTAATGATATGGATTTATTGAACATTAGCCCCACTTTAATATTAAATAATAATAATAATAATAATAACAATAACAATAATAGTAAAGATTATTTAGTAAAGCAACGGTATCCGCCTAGTAAAAAGGTGATCATGGCGCTTGAGGAGGGAAAAACAAATTAGGAGTGTGGATTGTGTGAATGTGAGTATGCTTGTTTGAACAGTGAGATTTTAAGTTTTTCTTGAATGTTGTGATGGACAGTCATGGGATGATTTGACAGTCATGGCAAGTTGGTTCCACATTCGGGCCAGCCAATGCTGCAGTAAACGACCTTGAAAATGTACTTGGTAAATCATGCTCACTCACACCTTTAAGTTAACTAACATAACAATAACATAGCAACCTGTGTGGCCAAGGAACCTGAATCCTTCAATCCTTGGCCACACGTTCGGACCCATTTTTTCTTAAATTTACCAATAACAAATTCAAGGCGTATTCCCTGCGGGTGGGTCGGCGGTTTAAACCAGCTTAATGTGTTCACTCGCTTCTTAGCTTGACCTGGGTGTTTTGGATGTTGAAATAAATAAAGTTTTAAAAAGATATTTAAAGAAATAATTTGTCTATTTCCTCCAATTTACTTCGCTCGATGTTTACTAACCGCGTCCATTTTGGATTGATCCCAATCATGCCAATCAATTCCAATATCACCGGCCAGCCAGGCTGTGGGCGGAGCGGATACTCATGTGTCCGCTCCGCCCACAGCCCGGCCGGCCGGTGACCTCGTAATTGATTGGCATGATTGGGATCAATCCATAGTAACCATTGCAATGTTCGCATCCTCGCTCCGCCCACAACCCGGCCGGCTGGTGGCGTCAAGAATTGATTTAAACTGTGAGCTGGTTTAAACTACCGACCCGCCGGCAGGGAATGCGCCTTGAATTTTTTATCGGTAACGTTAAGAAAAAAATGGGGCCGGACATGTGGCCAAGGATCCAGGTTCCTCAGTCACAGGGGTGGGGCTATCCTTTACACAGAAGTTCTGTCTTATTTGTTGTCAGCACTTAAACGGAATATCTGTTATTCTTGTTTTAAAATCAATTCACTTTCACTTTCAGTCAAATGCAGCGTGGATATGGATCTGATTCAGGTGTCATGGGTAGTGGAGCTGGCAAAGTAAGTTGTGGCTGTAGACATTTTACCATCGACAGCAAAATCGTCCAAATGTTTTACCGCAATATTTGACTTTATTTCCTCTTTAAAAGAATGTTTTGGATGCCACAAATTAGAAAAATAATTTCTAATAAACGAAGACTGATATATTAATTTTGGGGAATGAAAAAATCAGATGCCAAAACCCCCCAAACCAGCATCAGCAGGCAATTATTAGCGCGCGGCAGTTGATTAGAGAAGCAGAGTCCTCTAGACTACCAGGATGTGAACAACAATTCTGTAAATAATATTATAATGTTGACTACTCGTGTACGAGTCAGGAGGGCGCTATATACGATCTGCCTGCAAAACAGCATTTTAGATGATTTTACGATCGGTAGTTAAATATCAACTGCTTTAATTACTGCTTTATTTATCATTTGTATTTGTCAAGTCCTAGAAAGTAGTTTATTTTGATTGAAGGCAAAGTACATCATCTTCAACCATCGGGAGAAGATGTGATTAGCTCATTCATGAGTTCGTACACCAGTATGAATCTTCTACAGAGAAATATGTCTGTCCGAAATATTTATGAGGTTGTTACGCTTCAGGTGAGGATAGCGTAACAACCTCCTCAATGTAAGACGTGAGGCTAGGCTTTGGCAGACCACTTTCTTTATGTATTTAACAAATTATTTTAAATCAACAGGGGATTCTAATGCAATTGCACCGTCATATTATTGCACAGAACAGTTGTTTATACTTTCTTGGCAATAACGTTTGAGGCCTGTCAAAAATTCTCATATAGGTAGTTTTAAAAGGAGAGAAAAGTACGCACCTGGATTTCTGAGTATTCATTTGAACTTTGCATTTGTTTGTTTGTTTGTTTGGTCTATTTACCCCCCCCCCCTTATTGTCGACCAAAAAGTAAAATCCAGATTTGCCAAACTTGAACCTACATATCGGTATGTATGATCCATTGTCGCTCTCTCATCTATAAGCAAAGTATTTTTGTCTCATTTATTTTCAAGTGAGAAATGGCACAATTCCTTGGTGAAGACGATTTCGGAGAAGATGATATAGTTTTCTGTCAGAATATATGATCACCACTGTAAAAAACAATGAAGCCAGGAATTTAATAACTAGGCCCCTACTAAGTTGTTGCGGTACCCACTGTTAAAATACAGGATTTAAACTGCTTCTACAGCCTTTGACTGGAACAGGTAGACGCTCTACATCTACATGCCACTCATTAAAGACTGTGTACACTAATCATTCTGAAGGAAATTGTCAAATAAGATAGGCTTTGAAAACATCTTCTGTTGTACTTTACTATGAAATGCTTTCCATTGTGAATTTTTAAGTTTGTATACATTAAAAATTATACAGAATGAATTTACAATATGGAGGTGGGCATAAAAACAGAGAAGCAGGTGGGGAAGAGAAACTGTGATAATTTTTTTTTTATTTGGCCCATCTCTTTGTGAATGTTGTATTTTTGCATCTTTGACAGGGTGGAGGTACTGGTGGTACCATCCGTGATGCCGGTGGCGCTTTTGGAAAAATGGAAGCAGCCCATGAGGAGCAGTATTTCAGACAGTTGGTAAGTTTTGAAGCATGACTCAAAATTGGGGGGAAATAACCCACAAGACTGTAAGGCTTGTACCTCAAAATGTTTATTGGAACATTTTTTTTTAAGACCAGAATTGAAATGAGAAAAACTACCCTACATTTTATCTGTTCTGGTTTGAATGAGCACTCAGAAAAGATTTATTTCATTTCGTATTATGGGTACCAATTCTTCAGTTCTCAACACTCAACAGAACTGAAAATCATTGATCAGACTGAAAGTCAACATTGGAACAAAAACACAAGACTGCCAGACTTTTCTAGTCATTAGATTTCTGGCCTAATGCATAATCTCGGGCCTGGGGTCCAATGTTAATTTTGAGCCCTGAGAAGCTTAGGAAAGAATCAACCGACATTCTGCCCCATTATGGACGCGTGTACGATATGCTCTGCTGTCTGGATTTATAGATCTTGTGTATCTACGTCACAGATTGCTCATGGCTTTTCAAACTGCCATTTTTTGTGATCCCGTCTACATAAGAAAAATACACAAGGTTGATGTTTATCATTAAATTTTGACAGAATCGAGTAAGAACTTCGTTATTATTTCCAAAACTGAAAACCCTTTGGGGGCCTATGTCATCTAACGAATGCATATGCTGAGAAGTTACTTTCATAATAACGATTTTTGTATTTTTATTTCAAAAAGATTTTATTCTCAACACGTGTATCAGCCTGATGCACAGCTACATTATCACCAAATTAAGTGTTATACAGAAGATAATGTTTTGTAGTGATTGGCTCCTTATTGCATCTTGCGTCTCGCATCAGCTATTAGTACACAGTTACACATGACTCAAATACGCACTGGTGATCACCAAAAAGACTGCACTGGTCAATGACATCATGTGCACAATGTATATATTATAGGTTTTTGTAAAGCAAATTTTTTTAATTTTCCTGCAAATCAGGGCTGGAAATTTACAATGGACCACAGGCCCAAGGCCAGCGTTTTTAGCCTTTGGCCAGTAAACTCAAGACTGGGCAACTCCGGCAGTCTTGTGCTTTTCAGTTGAATAGTATTGCCTCACTGTGTAATATAGTATATACATGTACAATTTTGTTCAAATAGTGACTTTCTGATAAACATCCTTGATTCTGTTGAGTACCGAACTACCATAAGACAAATGAGACCAATCTTCCCTTTGTGCTCCGTTCAAAATGTTCAACTGTGTAGATAATTTACTTTTTTCTCATTTTGATTCTGGTCTAGTAAATTTTGAGCTACAACCCCTGCAGTCTTGTGGGTTTAAAGCCTTGCAAATACGCAGTTTTGACAGAATAGCAGGTTGGGATTTTAAAAAACATTAACAAATATTACATTGATCTGTCTTACCCTAAGGATGATCAGAAGATATCAATAGAAACTATCCCAGAAGCTTGTTACAGAGCCAAGATAATGTAACTTGTAATAGTTGTTTTCCACCACTTTTTGCTTACAAACTCCTTTCTTTGTCTTGTATTTTGTGAATATTCATAAATTTCTCTTGAAGTTACTCTTGGCAAAGCTTGCTAATTAAAACAATAATGGTCCATGTGAATATATGGGTATTAGTAGACGCTATCAGGTCTGCTCAGGTCTGAGTTGCATGGCCTCTGTTGCCCCTGGTCTTGCCCTTGGTACCCTTTCAAAAGTTTCCCTAGTCTTTAAGATTTCCAATGGAAGTGTCTTTTGCAAAATAAAAATGGCCTAGTCCTCTCAAAGATGAAATTCTAGACCTGTAGTATTTTTTCTTTTTTTTCCCTTTTAAATTTTTTTTCTCTTGCTAAATATGGTGAATAACAAATTTGAATCATATTTCTCATTTTGATTGGTTTTTCCTTTGGCAGCAAACAGAGCAGCTAAAAGCCCTCAAGAAACATCACGACGATGAGATTGAGGCCCATGAGCGAGAAATCAACCGCCATGTTGAATCCATCAATCGACTAAAGAAACGCAAGAGTGAAATAGGTTCTGGTTCCAGTAGCGATAGCGACTAAATGGGTCTTCGTTTAGATTTATAGAAAGATTGTTTACTATTAAGTTGTGATTTGTTAAGTCTGATTGATTTTTACAGAACACCTACTGTCACACCACAACCTACAATACTTCAACTTTGTTAAGGTTTCAGTCACATTGATGAACACCCAAGACAGTTGAGCCTACCTCAAATGTTGATCACACATCAAATATCTTAGGAAGTTATCGAGTAAAATGATGGATGCCGATACTGATTGTGTGTTTTTTAAGGCGTAATGTTTTGAAAAAATTCACATGTAAAATTCTCAACAGGTGGATGCAGTTTTAAAGTTAAATGACAAAAGAGAAATAAGATTTGATTTGGGGAAATGTGATTGTATGGATGGTATGCATGACATAGCTAATTTCAGAGTGGGTACATTATACAGTTTTAGTGAAGAATGGATCAATTTTATCTTCTGGTGTCTCCCCATTATATTATTTCAGCTTGATGGCTGCACTATTTGACATTGAGTTCAATGTTACCATTTAGCCATACAAATGATGAGGTTGATGACCGCTTTTTTTCAATCAGCATTTACTGATATTAGTAACAGCACAAATTTGTCCAAGAGAGGCTAAGTCAGAGAGTGTACGGGTTATTTGATAAAGAGGAGCCAGTGCACAAGTGTGGAGGATTTGTGAGAATACACAAATATTGGATTTATATGAGTCCATTTTCGCAGAATATAATCGCTCGAAGAAATCTGGGCTTTTCCGTTTTATGACACAAAGCCGAGTGAAATAGAATTATAGCCAGATTTCACCGAGTGATTATTAATATATTCTGTGACAATTGATGCACTAACCAAAAACATTCAGTATTGTTTTATACAACTGACACATAGATCCTTGTCATTTGAAAGGTTATCACAATATGTACACACAAAATAGCCACTGAAACTCATCCATCCCACACTTTGAAAATTCCAAAAACCCCTTCTAAACTTTGTGGATGACTTCATGTGGACATCAACCTTGTCCTTCGTGACATGACGCTACCTTCTCAGGACAAATGGGAAGGAAACAATTAGTTTTGCAATGCCGCTGTGAAGCTTCCAATACTTATCCATATTGTACTCCAATATGAAATTTTTGAGCATCAACAATAATGAATGATATCATGACAATCAAATAGCAAGAATCTGTGTGTGGGGGGTATAGAATTTTTATTAGACTATAGACTAAACACATAATAATTTAAAATCATCATTTTAAGAAGTTGTTCATAACATAAGGCTCTTCTCAGAAATAGTGAAATGACACTAAAAGTAAAGACAACCGAAACATTAGTCTTGATATCAATGTGATGTTATGTCTCAAATATTCTATATGTTGAGAAATACTTACACTTTAGGCCCTAATTAGGTGTCGTTTGAAAGCTCTTTTTCTCATCTATTTGATAATACACCCAGATTTGAGATTTGGAAGGAATTGCCTGGTTTTGGCATGGGGCGTCATATATTAAATTCTACACCAGTCATCATTTTGTGGAAGCTACATGATATAACATACCTTTCCTCACCACCTCTGTTCATTAGATCTTGATGCTGGTTGTGTGTGTGTGTTCTCCTTGCTCGAGTCAGCATTAGAAAATAAATTAATTCTGTTAGAGAATGATTTCGTTTGTTTAATTGATTCTACGGTTTACAAGTTGAATAGTTCTGGTAAACTAAGAAAGAAAGACATGCATTGTTTTAGAAAAAAACAAAAAACTGATTGCTATAGAAGATTTAAGGTTTGAAAGTAACTTCTCCTTTCTCTTGGTAAAGTTAGGTTTTTCCTACCTCATCAATAAGGTCTAAAAGTAAAGCTTCAGCTGTTGCCAATAAATTGTAATGTATTCAGAGTTGACTGATTGAACAGCCCACGCTCTACATTTTAAGCGCTTACAAGAAAGTAAACCATTAAAGTATTTTTAGACTTGATGATTAGTTCCATGTCCAGACAGCAATTCTTCATTCAGTGTTACTTTTGTAATGGTTAAAATACAAGTAAACATTGTGTGTGACTGTTTTGGAGATGTGTGCGAGGAGAACTTGTTTTCTTCAATCAAGTTTAAAATATAAACAATTCTTTGGTATGGAAACTTGTACAAATATCCAGACCTCAAAAGCACCTGTAAGAGCTCGTACTCATCAATTAAGTCCTTGTTTCATTTCAAATGTATTCTCTCAGATAACTTCTAGATAGCATCACAAGTTGAAAGAGCGCCCTCATGTGACAACCGGGACACTTTTCATTTTCTCCAGAGTGACATGTATTGATTATTTCAAAAGAGTAGTTGTTTATGCATGGATTGTTCATTAAAAAGACATTGGTTATTCTTGAGTTATGTGGCTTTGTCTTTGTTTTTTATGTTTTGTCCTTGGTTGCAATGGGAAAGTTAATATTCTAATACGGTATCTCTTTACTTGTACGAAGAACAGATCTTTCAAGTTTCTGAAACTGAAGTTGGCCTTTGACAGTTCATTTATTTACATCTAGTTTTGGTTAATTTTAATTACAGTGTATTAATAACCTATCCACCGAGTGTTCTCCTTCAGCTTTGTGAACAGTGTCATTTCATAAAATAAAATTGCAAGTAAAATACTCAAATGTTTTGATGTTTTCTATAAAATAAAACCACACACAAAAACCTAATTACAGTTGAACAACCACCATCAAAGAAGCCAGTTCTTCATAACAGTAACTACCCATGATATATTAGATGATGAATTGCAACTAACGCACTTTACATGTACTATCTTTTAAGATTAAGTAAGAGCAGTGATAATCCTCAAAATTATTTCTTCTAAAGTGTCGCGATGATTGGAAATGAAGGAAACACTCATGAAGGTCAAGCGATTGTCCATGGTTGGTTGAGTGGGATAGTTATACCATGTACACCTATGTTTCAACACCCCTTCGACCCCCCAATGAAATTTGTACAAGTGCACAAATGAATGGTCTATATATAGCCCCCGAAAATGATGTCTCTGTACCCCCCCCCACCCCCATGTCTGGTTATGCCACTGTCCTGTTCGTAGAGACATTTCTTTGACCTTCAAAACAGTAAACTATTCTATTTCAAAGTCACCAATGGGGACAACCACGTCTGGACAGAAATACTTAGCAATGGTTCAAAATCCATGGTACAACTACGGTCGTTACCGACCATAGAGTTAAAAAATTAGGTTTTGACTAAAAAAAGAACAACTTCACGCAATAAAATATGGAATACAGTCAAAAATAGCTGAAACAGAAATCTGTGCCACAATTTCACGTAAAATGTATTAAATTGAACCGTTCTTCTTTCAATGTAAGCTACGAAAATAATTGTGCACTTTTTTTTCTTCTTGCTTTTTAATAACTTTTGAATCTGAGACCAGAACTCTGCAGGCTCGTCGAAAATCAGATCTGTGTGTAATTATAATGGCATGTCGTGGCCGAGTGGATAAGAGCACCGAACTCAAGCTCTGGTGTT
>CM021539.1:13913460-13925319 GCA_010994315.2 Pisaster ochraceus | reverse complement strand
AATTCTGACAGCGCATAGGGACCCCACGGTGATATGCCCTATATAAGATTGGTTTATTATTATTATAATTATTATTATTGTGTAAAGACATTGGCAGTAATACCGAAACTATTCAACGTCTCAAAAGAGAGAAACAAAAAAGAACCTTAAAATTGACTCACCCATTGACATTGTGGACGGAAGAGTTAGTTCGACTTTCAAGTTTGGTGTGATGGCTGTTCGGAAGTTCATGCACATCATGCACATATAGTTAACTTGTTTATGTTGAAGAGCCACGCGACAATGTTATTCTCATTTCATTGAGTCTTCCAGAACTGAATAACATTCCAGGTTGACAAAAATTTTCAAATGTTGACTCTGCTCCTGTTTGCAAACCAAAGATTTCCACTCTAAAAGTAAATGCTCCAAAATGAACGTTTCCAACAACAAGCTCGTTGTATTTTGGAAACACATGTAATACTGCGTCTTGAATGTGTGTAATGGCCGACTTGCAAGAACATAGACGGTCCTCAAGTCAGTACACTACTGCACTGCACGTACCACATAATACGCATACCACTAAGCTTGCCAGACCGCAGGAAATTTGCATAACACAAGAAAGATTTGTCCAATCAACGCGCTTGCACCTGTCATTAGCGACCTCTGATTCGTCGACTGACAGTGAGACATCTGACATTCTGGAGGAACAAAGACGGCGCCCGGATTTTTCAAGGGGGTGGCATGGAACAAAAGGTGAGGAGAGTTTAGGATTTTATACAAGTGATAGGTAAATGTTGATGTGTATTATGCAATGATGTGTTGTATTCTACAAGAGCAGGCTTACTGTAATTTAACGGGATATAGTACACGTTAGGTACTGAACAGAACAAGGCCACTTTGGGGCGAGATGGTTGGCGTATTGTGAAGGAAAGCATCGGGGGCAAAAAAGGAAATCACCCGACCACAGACTTTATTAATAAAAATCAAATTTATTCTGTTTTATTTTATTTTCACAATACAGTGTAGCCCGAACAAATCCAATGTTTATTATAAGACTACAGAAAGATATACAAGCAGCTTACAAAATGGGTGGCACATCTTAATATAGTCTAAAAAAAGCTAAAATTGTTAGATCTTCACATACTCGTCAGAATACTACAAGCTTTCCTGTAAAACAATCCCCTTTAATTGTTATTTATCAACTTACAACTGTATTACCGTGGAGCAATACTATCCCCGAGGTAAACAGAAATATTTAACCATTTTCTAACAAATACCTATATGGGATCCTTGAAAAATTATACTAAACTCATATTTTAACAAAAACAGTTTGTGGCGAGTCTATAATTAGTCAATCTTGACCCCCTGGCCCATGATAAATCCCGAACCAGCATGGGCCACAACACATGTCGGACTAACTTTTACCATTGTCAAGACTAATCTCCTTTTTCGTGGCCAGAATGTTTTATTTCTTTTTATGTTTTATTTATTTATTTATTTATTTATTTATTTATTTTTTTTTTTATTTTTATTTTTTTTGGGGGGCGGGGTGGTCATCCACGGTATCCTACCGCTTGCTTCTTTTGAAAGTTTTAATCTCCCTGTAGATACAATCTCTCGTCTGTCCGTTCGTTGTCCTGTCTGTCTGTCTTTAAAGGAAAATAATGCCTTCGGTTTTTTTTTACCGTTCTATTGTTTTAAACCCATAAATACAGATATATGTATTATACAACAAAACTAGCCTGTGAAAGTTTCATTTCTAAAGGTGGCAACGTTTCTCTAGTTATCGCAGGAATGTCAATCCAGGAAGAACATTCCTAAAAAGTAAATCGTTTCTCAAAATGTTGTACATTATCAAAAGCTGCAGTACTTCTTACCAAGTAAGTTTTTTTAGGTCATTAATTTTTTGAGGGATTACCAAAGGTATACCCTCCCGTTAATCTCGCGCACTTTCTGAAGGGACGTGTCGGTCACTCTGATCGTTTGTCATACGTCATTCTCGTCACTACTACGGTAAATCTAAACATTTTTGGCTGTCTTCTTGAGGCTCCCTTTGGAATTTCCAACTCAAATATCATAAAAGGGCACCAGACTACTTTGCCTTTCCAGCCACGATTTGGTTTACATTGAGTTGAATGACGGGTGAAAGGGGGGGGGGGGAGATACAGCATGATGAATATTCAAATATTAATTGTCTTATCCGATGCTCTTTTGTTCGTGTAGTCTTCGTATCTAGTGGGTATTTCTTTTCTGACCCAAATGTTGTTCACGTTTTCTTGATTTCTCCTACCGAAAAATTGTGGTTTTTATCTCGTCAGCGTCGCTGATTGGTCGAATTTTGTCCGTGTCGTTTTGAGCTCCAGTCGTCACGACTGCGTCCTTCATGCATTGTGGCCCAGTTGTAAATAATAAATCACCACGAACAAATGATAGGTACAAGTCTATTTTAGTTACCAGCCTCGTTTTGATTGCCATATATACCTATGGGTCTAGATAAAAATGACTGGTGGCGTAGATAGTCGAGTTCACTAGCAGCAATCGACATATGAAATCAAAGTTATTTTTTTGTCAGTCTGTCCGTACACGTAGTCGGTCTGTCTCGTAAAGTTCAAGAGTTACTCATTGTGAAGTGACGAAGTGGCCTGTTCAGACTGAAAGAAAGTTTTAGCCCTAAACAATAAAAAGTGTTTGCGCAGTTGCACACGAACACCTAAACAAATCCTGTTGAGTTTTTGCTTCAAGCTGATATGGGCCTCAATCAAGCTCTAATTCCTAATGTCGAAGGTTAAAAAACAACCAACCCAATTCCAAAAACAAACAAATGCAAGTTAAAAAGGTTAATATTACACAAAGCCAGGGAAGTATAATGGTACAATGTCAATCTTGTAGAAAAAGAAAGCAAAAAGAAGAAAAAAAGAAAAGAAAAGCATGAACATACTATATAAGCTACAAAATTAAACTTCTGAGTAAATATGTTTCAATGTATAGCTACATTTAATTCTATAAAATACAATATTGTTCTGGCAGTTCTGCATATTACGGTATGTGAAGAAGTGTTGCGACATGTACATGAATGTCATGATCTTAAATTAATTATCACAATATCATAAAACTGAATACCCGGATGGAGTTTGGAATATAAAAAAATTATAATCAACAAACAAGTCAATAAATAAATCTAAAAACAAATAATAATAATAAATAATAAATAAACAAAATCCTGCGATAACAATACTCGTATTGAACATTATGTGTTTCCCTTGAATGCAAATGCTATACTTCACCTTTCAGCAAAAATTATTTTGTTTTTATATTGAAATGGACAATTTTAAAACTTAATAACGTAACCCGCGGCAAGCTGCGCAGTTTAAAAGTTCACCGATATAGCTGTGTTTAGACCTTTCCGTGCGTGTGATTCGTATAACTATACTTTTCCTGGGTTATAATTGGTACAAAAATGAGCAACCCTACAATAAAGCGAGGGGGGAGAGAACAAGGAAAGACAAGAAAAGAAAAGAAGGAAGAAACAATATTAACAAAATGAGTGCCGGTGTCTCCTCTTGGTCTGGAGCCCATAAATAACAAGGTCCTTTTCGAGGATTTTCAGAATGAGCACTCCGCAAATGATGCAACCAGAAACGTAAAAACAAATGTCTAAACGTCTTCAAGGAATGCTGAAGACCAATGGGGAAAAAATAAAAGAAAAAGCATGTTATATCAGGTAAAATTACATGTATATTATTATTGTCTAATTGGTTTGCTGGTATAAAGTCAAGACGTATAAGAGTAGATAGTGGTTGCGAACGACTTGAAACGGCACATCAGTAAACATGGAACAAAGTAAATCACGATCTCCAATGTCTACATACTTTTTTTATATTTTTAGGTTACCGCACTCGAACCCAACGGCACGTAGTACATTCAGTAGTCCGATCTATTTTGTTAAACGTGGTACGCAGTTGCAACTGTCTCTGGTGAACAAGGAAAAAACAATAATGTCAGAGGTTTGTTTCCCCGGCCAGCCGAGTCGGCTGAAGATTCTCCCACGCCAGAACTATAGACAAAACACGTACATTCCATAACTATAGTTACGTCAATGAAGGGCAAGAATAAGTTTACTTTTATCCCGATGCATGAAGTACACCATTAATATGAGACTTTCTATTGCAGCAAAGATGGACATTTTCTTGTTAATATTTAGCTTTTACACAGCCTATAAGAAGAGAAAGAGAGAGAGAGAAAGAGAGATTGGAACGAGGTTGCAGTATTTTCGAAACTACTTTCTACCAATAAATCTCAATTTTAGCATCAATAAAACAAACTTAACCTCGAAATTATCCTCCGAATGCGACTACTAATGTCATCAAAATAAATGTGTGTTCTTTTAACCCCGTTATTTTATGGACCATATCCTAAATTTCCCCCCAAAATGTAGCCACGTGTGCAGTGCGTTGGTTGTTGTAGGCCTACATAAACTTTCATTTGTTTCTGCAGAGTTGACGGGATGTACTAAAAAATATGGACAAAATATTTTCGGGTTACTTTGTATCTGAAAGTACAGGTTTCAACAATATTTGGTTATTTTTTTTAATACACTGAGTTTCTGAAAGGAATCAATCCCCCTTTAGAAGTTATGCAAATGAACACCAAACTGAAAAGGGCTTAAAACAAAGACAATAAAAGGCAGAGATGTTATAAAACAACCCATTTGAAAGTGCTATTAAATTTGCAGCTATTCTACATAATGGAGTCCCCCTGCTTTGCAGATCGAGTACAAAATGTAAATTATTATTTTGAGGTAGAAATAAAATTGACAGAAAACCTAAAACCCGTTACCAAATAGACGCCATACAATGAAGCATACAAGATTGAGTACATCTGCGTCAGATTCCCTATAGACCTTATGCATTGACATCACCCAGCCGTAAATCTTAGAGGTAAACCAAGGATGAATCAATGGAAACACACATAATTGTACGCGCGGCGCACAGGATTGGCCAATGAAAAACCTCTTTTTTGACATCTATACAGGCGAGGGCGCCTAAGTAAAGTGACGTCATGTGCATAAGGTCTTTAGACCCCTTGCATTGTACGTCATCGCTGAGGTCAAACACGTACGCACCTCGTACAACTCTCAGCCAATGGTTTTCATTCACCTATTAGTGAGGACACTGTTTGGGCTTGTGACGTCATATGCAATGGGTCTGTATTTCACAGAGGCAGTGGCAGTTCTAACTACCATTAATTTGTCTCAGTACCCTTAATGACTTTGATCCATTCGAGGTACACGAAAACGACCCCCAAATGTAAACATTATAATTTGGTTTGAAAGTGAATAAAAAAATATGGCAATCAATAAAATGCAGTAATGAGTTTTTCCTTATATGAGAACTAAAAATAAAAAATAATAATAATAATAATAATAATAATAAATAAATAAACAAGTAAAAATTATAATAAATGGCAGGGCCATCTTAAACAACTTGGAGTAATAATTATATCATTAGAATACACCTTTTTAAACGTATATATTAAATACCGGTAATGTTGGTCACAAATTTGTAATAACATTTATTGGTCTTTTTTCAACCGTAGCCATTTTTTTTCTATATGAAATCATAACTCTGAATATTTTACGACTTGTACACAAACATGAAAAATCCCTCATTTTTCTTGGCACCTTATTCATACAACTATTTGAACAAGTTACCCTTTTAGTTTATTATTGTATAAACATTTGCTTTTGATTTCTGTTTGAAACTCAGCCATTGAATCGTTGCTTCAGAAGCATAGATCTACTATATATATATATATATGTGTATATGAATATTTATTTAATGAGTTGTACCATTCATAACATCACAGGTTACAAAATCTAACACTGAATTCAATCTATTCCAGAGTATTTTCTGGGACGGACACAAAGTTTTTAGGTAGGGAAGGGGGTTGGGCCGGAGGAAAACAATCTCTGGTAGGTTTCAAGATTAGACTTCCGAGACGTTCAGTTGTCTATTCAGAGGCGCACCCTGATGGGGATTGGCGGAGCTCCGTTTCCCACCGAGGGCCCGGCCGCCCGGCCTACGCGGTCCCGCATCCAATGAGGACCAATCAGGCCTTCCGGGTGAGGGTCTACCTGGGTCACGGGCCCCGGGGTCGGCCTTGCCCGGGTGGGGAGAGAGCCCTAACAACAGTGATTAAGATTGAAGGACTACTCCAACAGAAAACAAGATCCGGGACGGGTTTGATTATTTGTGAGTGAGTTCACAGTAGAATAGGACGAGTGAGTATCAAATTTAAATAGTCACACAAAACCTCGCTCCTTCACATTCCCCCGACAACAGTATCCCAGTTTAACATGCAAGTAGGCCATTAGCATACACGGTTAGATGTGTCACCAGTCACAATGCTACAAGTTGTCTCAATATCAAAATGTAGACCTGTAACATTTTGTTACACCAGTTGCAGCGTATTAACATCTGTTGTAAAATGTCACAACCTTCACGGTGTTTAGTATACAGCATCTTTCCAACAGAACTTCACAAAAAAGTAACAACCCTGTATTAAACATCATTCACAATATGTAACATTCTAGTCACAATGTGTAACATTTGTCACAGCATGTAAAATCGGTTGAGTACTGCAAACCACGACCTGTACACAAGTCCCAAGGTGTTTTCACCATTCAAGAGTACAATGTTTTAAAAAGAAATTCATACAAATGCAACATATGTGTTAAACATCATTTACAATATGTAACACCGGTCACAATGTGTAAAATTTGTCACAACATGTCAAACCGCTCATGTACTTCAAACCACAGCTTGTACACAAGTTGCAAGGTGGTTTCACCATTCAAGAGTCCAATTTTTTAAAAGACATACATTTTCACGTGTAAAAGCAAACATGACCTTACTTATTGGGGTGTGGCGGTCGTGAGGGGCCATAACAAGGGGTCTGGAGCCCCCGTGACTCTAATCGCACATTGGATGATCATTTCACCCATATCATTCTGACTTTTTCTGAAACTTATTCAGACCTTCTTGCGACTCATTAGCTTAAAACAAAATATTAAAAAATCACGGTATCAGTGCAAGAAGTCAGTATCTCAGTTCCGGGCAAAAGGGAGGATTACGATTTTATCACACATTTTTTGTGCAAAGGATTTTTTTTTTAAGAAAGAAAGACGTGTGTTGAAGATAAGTTTCAGATAAACAGAGAGCTTTCAGTTCGTATCTAGTTATACCACTGGCGCAACAGAATAATCTTGTACTGTTTTGTTCGTATTGTTCAAAATACAAAATCGCACAAGCAAACCCCCAAGCCAAACGTCAGATGAAATCCAAACTTGTCGGTGATGACAGGGCATGTTAAATTGAGGTTAATATAATCAAGCTCACACACATGATTTCTAGGATTGTACAGATCAAATAACTATGTCATGGTATAGGGATATGGGGTGGGGTGGATCAAAGGGGGGGGGCCTTGCATTACATTCCAGTGAGACCACAATCTCATTCATTCTAATCTATTCAACTCATCACTACCCGGGCAGCACAAAATGTTTAGAGAAAAGGTTTCAAACAGTTGAATTAATAGCCAAATACTGCAGTTACTGGTATGTTTTACTCTCTTAATCAGTATAATGTACGGCACGTTCTTTGGTAACGATGCCCAATCTGCAGCTTTTGGTATGTTAACTCTCTCTGGGTCAAGATACAGTTCAGTGTTGATGATGCTTTTAGCCAAACTCCATATACTTGTATGTTTACACTTTTGGAATAAATAAATGGCACAGCATTAAAGGTGTGTGCCAACCAACCTCAGATAACTCACATACTGATTCCTGCTGAATCAAAAGACTTTTGACAACCCTCTTGTGAGTATCTAACCTGTAATACTTAAGTTGAGAAGAAATTGTAATGAAACCTTTTATTTCAGACAAAACTTTGGCTTTGAATAATTATTTTACATTGAAATTCCTTTCCCATCAACGTTTCTTGAGTGTTGTCAAGAACCTTGTTCAATGTACATATATAAAAAGTTAGTTTCAAAGTACACAAACTTAGCTTTGTACTTTTCCCATCTTAGGCTCTCCGTGCCCCTCTATTCAATTCCCTGGATTCGCCCCACCTAGGTGTACCCATAGTTGTCTAAAAAACTCTTTACCAAGGCTATATTACAGATGTAAGTTGTATTATCTTGTTCTTTCTATCTACAAATGCCGACTGAACACCAACTCTCCACTACTTTTTATTCAGTTCTTTTTGTTTCACAAAAGTCACTGACAATATTGGGAAAGACCATGGCAGGATAAATGATCTGTCATTGAAAGCACAAATAGTCGGTGCATGCAATTATTGCAGTCGACCTGTCCATTTGTTTCCACCTTCTCTTTAAGTGTACATACTTCCCAGGGATCATCCTCTGGTTTTTGACTAAAATTAAACAATTGTCATATGTTGTGTCTTGGTTAGCAAACCCTGACAGTGTACTCTTATGCAAACGCTGGAATTCCTTTTAAAAAATTGTACAAATACACAGAAAAATTGATGGACATTATGTGGCGGCCATTTTGTCATGCTCCTGATGGACATATTGGAGATTCCATAATCAAGTGTGTCTTATGTCACAGTCACTAGTCTATTATGTCTTAACATTAAAGATGTATATAAAGTAATTGCTTTGGCTATGGCTGCTGGTAGATCAAAGTATCATCCTATACTTCAACAGTGTCATTGATGCAGCGGTGTAGGCAGGATTTTGTCCCACTGGAAAATTGTCAATAGTGGGGGGCACGAGCCATTCCCCCACCCCCGCTCTCATGTGGCTATGCCACTGCACTGATGCAAATTGCTACACTCTGCACAGCCATGGCCAAAAGTGCTTAATTAAAAGGTGCGACACAACACTTATTTGAAAAGTTGTCAGAGTAATGAGGTCTAATCTGATTTAGACTTAGTCCTAGATTTGCAGTCCTAGATCTACAAAAATCTGTTTTATGTATACTGTTTTGCTTTAAGGATATCCCTTAACATTACCAGTGCTTGATTTTCAAAACACTAAGATTCATCTTTAAACAAGTTGTCAATATTGCCATAGTGATTTGTATTATTAAATCCAATTTTCCTTAGCAACGAGGACTGATTCAATGGCTAACTCTTCTCAGATAAATCTTAGTGCATTGTGAAATCAAAAGTCTTAGCCCAGACTAAGCCTAGACTTTATCCCCCAGTTTTTATCTCAGATAAACCATGAATCCGAACACCTAGTTTCCATCTAATTGTTTTTTTTTAAGACTTTCATAAAACCAATTTCATTCATCAGCTTTCAGGATTTGGGTCCAATTTCACAGAGCTGCCAATGGGGGGCCTTTGGGATGTTGTGGTGGCACAGATACCTACCAGGTAAACGCCAATCGGTTATGCACTTTTTATAGAACAGTTTGCCTGAAAGATTGAGAATGCGCCAACATTAATATCCTTTACTTCCTCGTACCAGTGTTTACCTAGAAGTTGTTTCAAGTTATTTAAACTTCAATATGATTACACTCACATGCTTATTTCTTGTGCAAATCTTTCTATGTTTATCATATACTCACTGTTTTGGTATGCACTTGATTTGTTTGTTTTCTTGTATGACATTTTCATTGCCTTTATTTGGAGTTTCGCTTTTAAACAGCACCGTCAGGAAAAACAGGGTCCACACACTGATGGGGCTGGGGCTACCCTGTTTACATAACAATAAACAACAATAATACTGAGCATGCACAAGTTTTACCTGGTAAGTCTGCTGCCACCTAGTGTCACTACAGTCTCTTATTATTGCTTGTCAAAACAACTGCTCACAAAATAACATGGGAACCAGTCACAAACATTATACTTGATGTGGTACGCTGGCTGGTAACCTTTAGTGCTGAAAACATTGTCTGTGCTTGCCTAATGTGTGTGATTTACACAAAGTTCTATGCCATCGGCCCCTGATCTCAATGTCAAAACCCCTTACAGATATTTGCATTTCAGTTTGCTTCACTTGAGTACACCATCAGTCCCCAAAAATGCATGGTTCACAGAATCCTTGTAATACAATTGTTACAATTGTTACACCCCTGCATTCTGACACTCCTATGATCCAACACCCCTAAGGTATCTTCCTAATCCTAACCCTAACCCTAACAACCCTAGCGTGTAGATCACGAGGGGTGATCAGAACATAAGGATGTCAAAAAATAGAGCAGTCACAATTATCATGTGAATGAGAAATACCACATTTTTCAAATAGTTTTGCCAATTACTCGCAATAAGTTGAAACTTTGGCAAGTTCTGAATACGTCACTTATACTATTTCATCGTTGTACTTTGAATACCCCTCACAAAATATCCATGGACAGTCTTGCTCCATTTGTCTTTACTCCCGGTTGTTAGTTGCAAGGAGGCTAGCTGCAACATGCACAAGTCGTGGACATCATCTGGAATACACACTAGGTTTACTGTTTCACTGGACAATCAAAACACGTCATGTCACGTTATGCCATATATTATACATGCCGCATTACTTGGCGTAAGATATATATATCAAATGCAAAAACTGGAAAAGTAGATCAAGTTACAGATCTTTAAAGAACCAACCACAGTCGTATTGATAGTTATTTTTCCGTCCGTTACGTGAAGTCAAAAACTCAAATCCGAGTTTCCCCCTCCCCAGATGGTGCTAAGCTGCCCATACTAGATTGGCGTCCACTACTATAGGAAACAGAGTCACCGGATTGTGGGCAGTTCACAGATTCTGCCGACCGTGCAGGTCGGATCCGGACAGCACCCGGTCGTTTCCACCTTCGACTCAGCTTTTTGGGTTCTGAAGCAGTTTCTTCTTTTGTTGTCTCGTCGATTGAGTCCCGAGTGACAGAACCAAGTCTTCTCTTCCCGGAGGATGCACCCCCTGCATCTGGCTGCGCCTGCGCACCCTGTGGGGGACATGTACTGATTGTCACATTGGTTTCTTTTGGGTAGTCTTCCAAGAGACTTGGATGTGAAGTTGTTAGTTTGTGCTGTGCTACTACAGTGCCAGTGTTGTCGGCTGGTGAAGTGGCCGACGATGTGTCTGTCGATTCATGGCGCTGGGTCGTCCCGTCTCGTGTGCGTTGCACTCCCGGGCTCCATCCCCGACGATGGAAACCTTTTGGCGCAATCTCAAGTTCAGATTCGTGAGAATCATCCTTTTCTTCACTGCGGCTCTCCTGGGTCTTAGAGTGCCGTTCGTCTCGGTACAGTTCAATCAGCATGTCCAGTTTCCGGTCGATTAGCGTCACCCGCCTCTCAACTTTGACAACACGTGATAACAAACTTATACTTGGATCAAACAGCTCCAGATCACTGCTGCCACGACCTTTCAAACGGCGATCCTGCTGTCCAGGTTTTCCCAATATGTTATCCAATCTAATTTAAAAAAAGAAAAGGAAATGTTATTTATAAAATATAAAAAAATCTGTGTTTGCTGATTTTCGCTCATGGAACACCTGGAATATATGATGGTGAACTAAGTGGGACTAGTGGTAAAAAAGGGTGGCACAGGTGATACTGGCAACAGAAAACAAGATGCCACCTAAATGTTCACATTTTTTCAATTCTCCCTTAGCTATAAGAAAAAACAAATAAATAAAGTGATAACTTTTTTGAATTATAACTGGAACTGCTCCTCATCAGGAGTTTTTGTTTTCATGCACATCTGGATTGTTCAAACACAAAACCCACATTGAGGCTAATTGTCAACTTAGACGGTGTTTTTGAAACTTTCAAAGTTGTTAGTAGTGATGTGTTTGGACACGGGACATGAAGCATAAACAAACATAGATGCTGTGTGCAGCGGCGGCGCTACGGGGGGGGG
>CM021539.1:13894938-13913176 GCA_010994315.2 Pisaster ochraceus | reverse complement strand
CCCCCCCCCATTAACAGTTTTGGTGCCGCCGCTGCCTGTGTGGTTAGGTCTACAGTAACAATACAGAAGATATAAACATTGAGGTGACATTGGCCAAATGACATTGTACTGCACACCATAAGAGAAAAAATGTGCTCCAAAACTAAATCCAACTATGAACAGGGATAAGTCTACTTGCTAGTGGATATAACTCTAAATAAACACTACTCTGCAACTGCTTGAAGGACACCCAAAGACCTTCATCATAGAACAGACCTTGGGTTTTCTTCCTCTTAAAAAAAAAAGACAAAAAGGGGGCCCTTTTCAAAATTGTGGCTTCGGCTCCGTCTCTGCTCTGTCTGTCATTGTAAAATAATTATGCATTTTCCCTACAGGGCTTCAAATAAGCCATTTGTGAGTTAGATTTGAATCATGTCTGGTATAACGACTTGTTTAATCACAAGTTACTGCTTAAATTTGAATTCCTCAGATTATCGAGACAGTTGCTATGTCACATAATTCGGGGCAAGCTTTTGCATTACAATAGAGACGGTGAACACCCATACACAATTTTTAATGAATGTGTATGCCACAATCAGGTGCCGGGGTTTGCTCATCTTGAGGTTGCTATACAAAAGCTTGCCCTGAACAATTTGACACAGCAACTGTCAGAAGTTTCCACTGTTGTTAAACAAACCGTGCTGGCCGTTGGCATGAATGGCCGAATGTTAGCAAAACAATCAATCATGTTCACAGATATTGTGACCAATTTAACATTGCTGCAAACTTTCAATTAAACAAAATACATCCCATACATCCCTAAGCAAGTCAGTCTACCAGACTTTAATCAAATCTAACTTGAAAATAGCTTATTTGTGATAGGAGCCTAAGCCAGAGCTGAGGCCGAAGCTGTGGTTTTTCTAAAAAGGGCCAGAGGAATACAATTGAGGCTGAAAAGGATAAAATAGTCTGAGCCCTTTCTGGTTTTGTGGGAATCGGTATTCATCATTGCTATTGCACAAAGTGTGCAAGACAAGGTTTATTTGCGAAAGTTCCAGTGAACAAACAATGTGTATGCATTTTTGTGATTGTGTCATCTGTTTTTGTTTGCACATTGTAATGCACATGATAAATGGCTGCTCATTCATTGCACATTGAATATACTTTCAAAGTCTTTACAGTAAAATTCAATTTTCAGGTTTTTTTCTTCTCAAAACTATTGCTTCCCATGAACTGCACAGTTAATACTTTCAGATTATTATCCAAACAAATGACACTCTTTGTAAATCTCAAGTGTAGACTGTTCCCTTTTTGCTTACAGATATTTTACAGCTGTTTGAAGAAGGAAAAAAGTTCAAATTTACCCAATCCACTAAACAAGAATAATCCCAGTTCTTAACTTATTTCCATTAAGCAAATGAGTTACTTGTATAAAAGCAAGCTGTGATTGCAACAAGCACTGCCTTTATCAGGTGCATACTTTTCTGTACTTCGATATGTTTAAATAGTCTAGTGGTGATGGTGAAAGTTTAAGTGGTTCAGTGAATCTGAGGTCTTTATGTCTCCTGCTCATCAACGAGTAACAACACCCAAAATAACTTTACAAAAAGATGCAATTAAGAAGGTGGGCGTGGTCTTTTCTGGAACCAAACATGCCTGATAAATAAACCAACCTGGTTGTCATCCTAGATTACGCAGTATCAACAAAATAAATAAAAAGAGCTACATCAGTTTCATGAAGTACAATATTTTTTGCAGGGCATAGTTTAGTAATATTCAAATGGTAACTGCTCTATGTTCCAACATCCCTATGTTCTTGGCAACCTAATGTTCCGACAGTCCCTCATAATCTACGGTAGAGTTAGGGTTAGGGTTAGGGTTAAGGTCAGGGTTAAGGTTAGAATTAGGAAAATACATTAGGGGTGTCGGAACATAGATGTGTCGGAAACTTAGGTGTGTAATCATTCAAACAGAGCATGGTTATGCTTAATCTACAATATGACTTGCTGTCAATTTATTTTGAATGATGGCAAACATCTTGTGAATTCTTTCAACTGAAATTTTGTCATCTTCAAAAACGTTTTCCCAATCAAAATCTTACTTTTCTTGCCTTGCAATTCATGAGAATTTTGCATATCAAAGCACTTTTCCTAAAAAAAGAGAAGCACTTACATTTAAAACCAAGCTTCTAGAAATCAACTTGTCCCAAATGTAATGTTTTTAATGTTAAAACCAGCTTCTTTTCTATAATTGTAATCTCCAATTCATGTATCTCCATGATTTACAAGAAACTGGAGCAAAACAATTGGCATATTTAAAGATTCCTTCAAATAAAGCGTGGTCGAATCACCTATAGCAAGTAGGTCCACGTCAATGAAAGGATTAGGACTTCACAATTTTGTGTGTAACAGTTGCACGTTATAAATCTCACATTAAATACAAACTTTGTTTTTATCAAGTAATAAACAAAACTTAGTTAGAAGTTTGACATAACTCTACAGTATCCAAATTATTGAGAAGACAGTTTCATGTTTATAATCATTGGACAGTGAATTCGTGGTTTATTACTTTATGTCCCCCTTGAGCTAAGAGAACATTATCAAATGACAGGCATCTCTGTTACAAAGTAACAGTAATAAAAAAATTTGCTCAAAATGAAAAAAGAAGAAGACCGCAATAGTTTACATGAATTAATGTAAAGATGTACTTATAGACCTTTCTGTTGTTGATAAACAAACAGCGCTGGTTGGCATGGACGGCCGAGTGCAATTGTGTTAACAGATGCTGTGACCAAATTCAAGATTTTCTGCAAACTTTTAATTAAATAAAATATTCCCATGATTGGTTGCTTTGTTTCTAACAGACTCAACACTATTTTGTTAGTAGTTGTGTAACATTGTTACAAACTGTGACCATCTGTTTTTGTTTTGCATTTCTGGCTTTCCATAGTTTTCCAACGTCGGTTGGCAAAAACTGTGTTGGCTGTGATGTTGCAATAGAAAAGTCTATAAGGCTACCTTTCCTTTATGAAGTAACAATAGGCCATTGATGGCTTCAGCAATGGCTGAACCCAAGTTACTGAAAAGCGATATTCTTCAATGTTATTGCTGCAGACAACATCCATAGCCGGAGCCAAAAATCACTTGATTCGGGCATGACCACAATGATTAATGATGCTAAGGTACCAGACTATTTGCCCCTTCAGCCTCCATACAACTACAATGATTTGAATGTAAGGCAGTATCCGAATTGGTGGCTACCTACGGCTATGGCTAGATTTCTAAACTACAAAAAAATTATATGAGTGAAGAGAAGGAGGAAGTGGGTTTTTGTGCTCCACAAAAGTTTAATATTGTTAGAATGTAATTAGCCTCAGTTGGAATTAGTCGCTGTGGCTTGATGATCGTCACGGGAACATGGGTTGAAGCATAGGATGCCTTTAGCAACACTGTCAGCAACAGCTGCAGCCACGTCCACAGTCGCCAATTGGGACATGGCCTAACCATGTCCAAATTGGCAACTACAGCTACGGCTTTGGCTAGATTTCCATGTCATCATGCATGATGTATATGATGTCCTTGCAACACCCTAAGCAACAGTCGTAGCTGTAACTGCAGCTGTAGCCGCAAATTTGAACACAGCCTAAGTTTCATTTAAACAAAAATGAACATTAAGACAGATAAACCTAAGAAAACTCAACAGACATGGTAAGGTAAGAAGGGGAACAGAGACTACAGTCAATAAAGACTCACAACATGAAATAAATTCTTCAAATTTAAAACAAAAAAGATAATGTAACAGACCTTGCTTGTAAGCTTTTGATTCTGGCTAGCATGTCGGCATGGCCTGATGAATACTGTTCAATCACGTCTTTGACATCGTACGGTCTGAACGCCTCCTTGAACTTCCGTCTGGCTACAAAATACTTGATTTTACGGACGGCACGGATGGCATTCTTGTGTGCTTCTGTCAGTTTGGTCAGTCCAACTGGTTCTTCAGCACCAAAAAGTGAGTGATTTTTTTGCAAAAACAAAAAAACAAAAGTAAAAAAGAGAAGGAGCAATTATAAGGACACTTAGGATGAAACAGTATGTGTATTGGCACTGCATTGGTGTGTAACTATTTGTGGCAGTCATGGTTAAACCATTCCATGATCTTAACCGAATTCATCATTGAGCAGTCACATACCTTGGGAATGCTGTGTGTGATATCGATGAGATCCTCTGGATCGGATGGAATCATTCTCTCCATACTGTCCGGTGGTAATGTCTAACTTCTTTTCGTCTTCGTCGTAGATTCCGTTAACGCCTTTTTTGACCCGGTCGCTGTTCCGATGCAGCATAGGGCTATTTGTACTTCTCTTAATGGACAGTCGGGATATAAGGTTGTTTGTGCGAAAACTACTGCATGACAAAAGGAAGTAAAACAAACAACAGAACATCATCGATGGTTTGATTTGCTAATTATACACTAGAAAGACTTCATGTGGTAGCAGATTTAATTGGGGTTTTTACTCCACCAATTAACAATTAAAGAACAATTACAAGAGCTATACAAAATTACAAGTGTGCAACCAACTAGTTTCTAAGAAATGTGAAATACATGTGACTGATTATAGTATAATTACTTCTGTTGGTCGGCATGGACTGAGTAAAATGTTTTTAAAGCATACCATATAAATGATGTGACCTGGCACAGTTTTTGTTTAATTATAGTTTCATGTTTTTGAAATAAAAGATATCGGAAAATGTACAACATGAAATGAATTATACTTTTTACACATGGACTATATAAGATGGGTACAATAAGTCAATAAGGATCTCAAATTTGCTACCACAGTCAAGACATTAACCCGCCTTATAGCAACTTTATTTGGTAGAATTCACTGACTACTTTTAGTGATTCACATCTTGCCCAATCATGTTTGCAAGCCATGTGTTATGAAGTGTTTATAAGGGTCTCCAAGGTCAAATTAAGTTTTAGGATGCACTCATTTTCTAAAAGATAGCATCATAGTGAAAGTGGGGAAAGAATCAACGTCTCTAAACTCAAATTAAATTGGTGTCATTTTATCTCATACTTTTTAGAGAAATTTGTTTAACACGATATCATTAGACATCAACATCAAACGGTCTGTACAAGAGAAATTTTTCATCAGTCAAAAGGTCAAATAGAATGCCTCTTGGATTGAATATCATTAAAAAGTTAGGATTGAACCCAAAATTTCCTGTACACAAATGACCCATATTTTATTTAAAATGTCAAAGGAAGTTTTAGGATGTTGAAAAAATTCACACTGGAAGGGTTACAAATTCAATGGCATTTTACACCATTTTAGCACGAGACTTATTTCCCCCTAGCCAATTTTATAAGGACACTATCTATTGAAAACAATTAATTTGACCTTGGAGCCTCATCTGTAGAATTCAACACATGTGCAAGGCAAATCAAACATGCACATTGGCACCTCATCAGGTCCCACAAAATGCTTTAAGAAATAATAAAATCAAATAAAACAAAACAAAAAACCTCCCTTCACTAAAAACTAACAAAAATGATGACATCCAACTTAAATAGCATAAAATGCATCTAATTGTATTCGCACTTAATGTGCATGAACATACAGAACAGTGAAAATGACAAATTCCACATTTTTCAGAGTTCAAACATGCAGAAATAAATCAGTGAACAGGGTTTGTCTGAAGTAACTGGCCAGCAGGACCAATTAGCTTGTTCCACTAGTCTGCACCCCCAGCTTTTCCACAAGTCCATATTTCATACTAAATAGGGATGCTTATCAACACTGAACTAGTCAGCGGACCACTTGGATTTTGCTTGGTCCTTAGTGTTTGAACTGGCATCTGGCCAGCAGACAACTGATAAGGAAGAACGGCGGGTGAATATCACTAGTAACCTCAAGAACATTTTCCTTCCTATAAAAAATAAAAATGGTTTCTTGTGACATTTCCTTTTGAGTTGAAAGTATAATGAACAGCTGCGTAGCTGAAAAAGTTTGGGTGGGTGGGGGGGGGGGGCACTGCTTTTATTTTGGAAGGGGCCACCATCCTCTTGTTCTTGGCACTTTGTAGCCGCAGTAGCGATCACGATCGATCACTACATTAGAATAAACAAACATGGAAGTGAACTACTTCACAGATGGGTTTCAGGGGTAAGCATGACTTGATTGAAGTAAATCCTGAAAGATGAGATAACTCATTTTCCCCTCTACGGCTGTCTCTTGAAATTAGTGTTGAGTACATTGTGAACATTTTCTCCATTAACGAGAATTGGGTACAAAAGATAGCCCTGTTGTTTTTTCAAAGTTATCTTAGCACAATCTGCTCAGTGAGCAAATAAACACAGGTTCAGGGATATTTAACGTTGCCTTGTACACCCCAATATCTGCATAAGGACATCAAAAGAACAAAACAATACAGAAAGCAAAAATTAAGGCACTTTCCACCAAATTAAACATATGGATACGTAAAACAATGTACACAACTGTAAAAAAAAAAGCCAACAGAGGGCGCTATTTTGATCGATTGCTACACAGAAAAAATACTGTGCTCCCGTAGAGCCATTGTTGTAAAAAATGCGAATGGCCTCCTCTTCTTCTGAATACAATACCATTGTTTCTCTATGTTTTTTAGTGTTTTTTTGTACTGTTGTCCATTCTTGCTGTTTCTTTGGCTGTTAATATGTGTGTTTTTAAAAATTAATTTACTGTTTGATGTGTTTTTATTTCAATTTATTAAAAGAAATTAAAAATCTTTGTAAGCTGTATAAAATGTGGTTTTTAATTTACTACAATTACCAAATAAATATCAAAACCATAATAATGTTAATTGGGAACAACTGTGCATTTATAACTATTGTAAACTCACAGTTTTCAAATAAAATACTTTAAATATTGCAAAATTTTAACAATTCCCCAAGAAGAGAAATGAAACTCTTTCTGGTGATGGTTAACAACATAACTTTCATTTATAAGATGCAACACAAAACTAATAAACATCAACCACACACACACACTAGCAAGCCACAGAAACACATATCGACTTGAATGAAAAACAAAAAAACTACATGAAAGTTTTAAGATGGCACCAAACAAATAAGCTTCCAAGTATTTCAAAAATGCTACTTGAACAAAAAGTCACTGTCACTTTGGGGAGAAGCATTTCTCAAACTTGAAAGAAAAATACTACATTTTATTTCAACTGTTTATAGTCCAGAATAATGAAAATGATTCTAAATCTCTTCAGGAAAAACAGTAAACTTTGATATTTCATTTTTTGAAAGCTGCCAAGAGGTTACAAATAATTCACTCGGAATCTTTTTATCAAAGCTCAGTTTGCATCAAAGACATTCATACTAACTAAAACTATAGCTTTAACCAATGGTTTACATTCCTTTCAATGCAAAAGCTACACATGAATATGCAAACTACAACAAACAATCTTAAACATAACATTTGCCTCAAAACAACACATTTTAGCTCCAGCAAGTTTGACCGCTAGCTTTGTCAAGACAAAAGCTTGGATTTTGCGAAACCTTGAGCCCTTCGTAAACACTGGGAGCTGCAATCCAAGAACTTTAATGTTTTTCTTTTACAAATCTGTAAAGAAAACCTAGCTCAATGCATTTCCAATGGGCTTCACGCTCATAATTGTGTCAACCCAGTATATGCTGGACTTTAAATCAAAATATCACCCTCTGCTCTTTGAAAATGTGTCAGAAACAGAAAGAATTCTCACCATGCTCTAAAAAGTTGGCAGTCAGCTCAAGTTATGATTCATGATTGGTTTTTGGAGTTAATTAAACTCACATCCTCTAAATTTCAAGAAATCTACCATTCAACCAATCTTTGTAAACTCAATTAGGTGATCACAATTTGAGGGGACAAATTAAGTTTTGTTGATTTATGTTTACTATTTGTGTTCTACCCCCAAAATTCAGTGAAAACAATCCACATGTATATTACACAAGTGTGAATCGAACCCAGGGCCTTTACCATTCTAGAGCAGATGTCTCACCCCTTGACCACTGAGCTTGCCTGGTAGCTAGAGGCAGTTCCTATACTTCAGCTGCTGGTAGCGCAATATTTTTAATAGATCATTAATAGTTTATGTTTGTTCAGTGTTTGTTTATGGCAGTCATATCAAACATGCTTATTGCAACATTTAACATTATTTTATACTTATTGCAACTTCCCAAATCAATAAAAAAAAGTATTGAGAGAAATTTTCTCGCAAATGACATTATTTCAGATGGAACTTTTCTCAAGACTAATGGAACTGGTACATGAAGTTTATGAAGAGTGAGTTCTCAGATTAAAAAATAAATTCATTTATTTTCCTACAAACCAACCAATCATTTATCAAACCTTAACAAGACAGCACTGGGTTCCAGTGCAGGGCCCAATTTCTCGGCTGAGCTTACCAAGGAATTCTGCACTTACAGCCCATGGAATTACGTGCTGTGTAAGCGGCACAAGTGTAGAATTCTGCTGAAAGCAGAGCCATGAAACTGGACCCTGATAGTCCAGTTTTATCTAACAAAGGGTAGCACTCGCAGTCAAACTTGCTCATGGATGCACTAAACATCTATTGATATGATGATGAATGAAATGTAAACTAAATACATGGCAGTATGAAAGGTCTACATGGTAATGAGCTGGTGATGTAGCAGGTGTTGATTACAATAATTGTGAACTTGTTTTTGTTTTGAAGTTTTTTGTAAAAGATCCTAAAATGTATAGCACAGTTTTGGTTACTTATAAAACAAGTCTGTGTGAATTTTGAAACTTAATTAGAGCATAGCTATTGATTAAAATGATTGTTCCCAAAATAAGCGCTCTTTGAAAGGCTTCCGCTGCTTTGAGAAGTGAAACCCAAGATTCCTTTTTCCAATTCGAACAACATTAGACAGAAAATAAAATGTATTTTGCATATATTTTATACTTTTTTTTTAAATTCAAGGACAATGTGCATACATACAGCAGCAGCTTTCAAATACATCCAACAGGGAAATTTTGTTTAAAAGAGAGAAAGCGTACCCCCAGACCAGCGGATTTTGATACTACCTTTAGATGTATACCTTCTCAATTGATGCTTTGAAATGTTACAAATCAACTAATGGTTGCCATCACTCTGAGCTTGTGAATTGTGTGACGACAGTGAAGAGTGTGCATGGAAAGGGAGTGGGGCATGGCCGCTAAGTGTGAATTCATATACCTTTCCTTGGATGGTATAGAAGAAAGTCCCCATGAACACTGCACCTGTTTTCTTGTTCCTTTCAAGCCTCTAGGTTTTTTTTTAAGGCTCCCATAAATTGAATCTTTCGTGAATAATGTCTGGGACAATGAGACTAATAATAGTCTTTTCCAAGTGTTTTCCAAATGAAATTGTCTTTTCTGTTTATTTAGCATGCTTGTAATTTCTTGCACTCCAATTTTAACTAATACAAGTGACTTGTCTGGGTTATTATGAATGGACACCCATTTAGGTAACTACAGGCTACCTTTCTGGGTACCTAACGACACCCATTTTGGTTTTGAAAGAATGAAGCTTTTAGCTATTTTAAAGTAATGTGTTCTTTTTTAACTTGACCTTCACTATGGGTCAAGCAAGGGAGTCATGAAAGGTAGGTGACTAGAGGTAGGTTGGGAGGGGGAAGGGAGGGAAATGATTCAGGCTGGGCAAATGACTATAGGTGGGGTAAGGATAACTCTTACCTGTGTCTGTTGCCTCTGGTTTGCACACTAGTAAATAAAATGGATTGCATGTACAATTACCATCAACACTGGATATTCGCTATCCACTGCTGTATTACCCAGAAACTTTTTAAAAGAAACTGTGTGTGAAGGGCAAACAGATTAATTTCAGTACTAAATGTTTTTTGAGAAGCATTTCAGGGCCATAACAAATACATACATACAAGAATAAATCTTACTTTTTAAGATACACACTTATGTCAATTGTATCAGATATTTTTATGTCTACAACATCTAAAACGTTTTAATATACAGCAACAAATAAATGTATAGCAACAGGTAATAGCGCCCTCTTTTGACAAAGGTATGTAAATTCTTCAAAACATAAAGGTTGCCAAAAAATGTGTACCATGGCAGAAGGTCACGATTATACCCACTTTAAAACGTACTTCTCAGAAAATCACAATCTATGGAGAACTTACAAGTAGCATCAGTTAACTATTGCTGCACCAGAGGGTTCTAATTGTATAACCTAATTAGGTATTTTTAAGGAACTTTTACACCTAATGTAACAAAGCACCTTACACTGTTGTTATTATTACAATGGAACCAAGGATGCCTCAAAAGTGAACGTAATCACTGTAGCTCGTAAGCTTGAGGAAACATCTAAAAAAGGATGCTTACTATGTGCAACAGAAACACCAGGGAATTTACTCCTACTCTTCCTTGATAAGTGTTCTGGGTTCTTTTATGTGCACTACCAATCCTAGTCTACAGGATCTGTGGCTTAATGTCCCATCTGAAGGACACAGCAATTATGGCAAAGGTCTTGCCCAAGGACACAAGTGCCCAGACCGGGACTCGAACCCACACTCTACTGATTTGAAACACCAGAGTTCGAGTCCAGTGCTCTTAACCGCTCAGCAACGGCATGCCATACTGCTCATCAGGCCTCAACCTGGTCATCAGGACATACTGTTCATTCGGCCTTAAGCATTCCTGAGACATCCTAAACTCCTCTTGAGCATACACCTTCATTGAAAACCCCTAAATGACAAACTGATGCAGGAGAATTCCTGCAGGAGAATTCCTGCAGGAGAATTCCTGCAGGAGACATGAAGAATCCTTAACAAACTCAGCGAGTAAACAGTCTGACCAGCAGACAAATAGCCAAACTCTTGTTACCCTTCAATATACATGTATACCCCAAACTTTCCTCTCAAAAAGATGGTAATTGGTAAAAAAATGTCAGCGAGATGCTTTTTAATGCCTAATTCACTTTGAGTGTAGCCTATAATTTGTTCCATTCAGCAGAACACCATAACAATCCTGTGACTGAAGATAATTGATAATTATTAACCAACTTTGTTATTTTTATTTGTTGGCTTGAAAGAATTCAACCAAAAAATTACACTTATGATGGATTTGTCAATTACAATTTAAGAGTACTTACTTATTAGTGGTGGGACTCTGTACTGGCTTTAAATGTGGTTTCCATGTTGCCATAGAACATGAGTTTGGATCTGCTGCATAACATCGCCACAGGCACTGCATATTAAGGGTTGTACAACTAAATGTTTAAGACAGTGTAGGCCTAGCATTGGACAATATAACAGCACTTCTGCAATGTATGGTTGTGGCCAATGGCTTTGGATTTGGTCTTAATAACGGTGGCTCTGATAATTTGGTTAGTGCTAATGGCTAATGGCTGTTGGATATGGGTACTGGCTATTGGCTATTGGCTATGGTTATGGTTATGGTTGTGCTTATTGGCTGTTATAACTTGGTTATACTATGAAGATATGAAGAATGGCTACTCAGGCTCATGGCAATATAACCTAAGGCTACAGCTCAATCTTTGTATTTGCCATTGAAAAATGACCCCATGATGTTTATTACAATGGTTTGGTATATCCTTTGAATATGGTATAGTCTAAGAGTAAAAATCTGTTCTGTGCTCGTGTACCATAGCTTTTGCCAGGGCAACATACAGTAACATCACAAGTGAAGTCCTACAGTCACTGAGCGATTCTGAAAAAGTGAGATTTTGTTTTCACTACATACAGCAAATGGACACTCCAATGTGAGGCCTTTTTGAAGTATGAATTTTTTGTCAAGTTTATTCAACCAACTTTTACTTTTCCTGATAATGATCAAAGCTCAGTTCCATTTGATTTTGCAAGAAAATGCCAGTTATCTCCAGCTTAACAGCGATTTAAAATAAGGCCTTATGGGTTGATGAAGATTTGTTTTCTTCGTACCTGTATAAGCATGGCAGCTGGATGCCGCCTCCTGGCAAAGTGTTTCTGTCTCTGTTGCTGTTGGACTTGAAGAGCAAAACCTGAACCTAGAATACCCTGGAAAGAGTCAAATTAGGGAAAGAAACAGACAATATAGTAATCAGGTGAATAAACCATAAGGGAAAGTGACTAACAGAACATAAACAAATTTTGGGGTAAACAAAAGGGTGTATCGCCAGACATCCCTGGCTCAGCATCATCCGTGGCAATACAGCAGGTTGTATGACTTTTGACTGTCGCCCACCTAGGGCTTGATAGCTCAGTTGGAAGAGCACAGGCACATAAACCTGACATTGCAGTTTAAAATCCCATTATAATTTTGCTTTGTTCATCCTAAATTAACAAAGTTTAATTATCAGTTATCTGGAAAGTTTGACTTGAACTAGCTCACCATTGTTTCAAGTCTGTGAGCTCACCCCATAAAAAAACAACTTAAAAATGTTGTCGTGCATTTCATAAACTAAACATGCATGGTTTGCAGACATAAATTTCACATTTCAAACAATCACGCATAATAAATGCATGATTTTTTTCTTGCGAACCATATGCATTGTAAAGAATTCTTTTTAAATGCTGGAAAAATCCATCACTATTAATTACTAAAAAATATCAAATTAAACTTAAAGTTGGAGTTTCAAGCCTGAATGAAAAAGGGGGAAAAACAAAAACAACAACTTACTGCTGGAAGTGCGAAAAAAGACACGCCAAAAACGGCTAAAATTGCAGCTGACAGTTTCCCTGCCCAACTCTCTGGTGTCTTGTCACCATAACCTACTGTTGTTAAAGTCACCTGTGAATTAAGCAAAAAGAAGTACAGTCAAAAACAAATTACATACACACTAACACACACTCACCACCGTATGGTTGACATTCTGGGGTCCTGCTATTCTTGCTCTTTTGTTAATACTAATAGTAATAATAATAACGTAATCTTTTATAGCGCCAAAGGTGCGTCACAAAGATTCAATTTAAGAAGCTTAGTCCAAACACAGTCTATAGAAATACAAACGTATAGAAAAAGAGTGACAACAAAATTTAATCTCATTAAAAAACGCCCACAACATTCAGTATTTTTTTACAAGAACCAAAAACAGGAATTACAATATAAACTTGTTGCCTTTTCAGGATACAAGTTGAATGAAGAAAACTTTCCGGGAAAGCATTGTTCTATTGTTTTAAAGGGCCCCTAAAGACCCTTACAGCAGCCCAACTTTCACGGATGCGTTTTTTTAAAATTTGTCTTTTGTGATTCTTCTTGCCATTGTCACTCCATTGTTCCCTCTAAAGAGGTATTCTCTAAAGGTACAAGTTGAACAAAGAAAACTTTGTGGGGAGGCATTAATCCATGCGTCAGCACAAATCTGTTCGTAAGTGTGATGTAATTCCACTGTAAGCCACACATACTTCACACACAAATTTGATCCGATGATTACCAGAAGCCCATAGGAAATGCACCGAGCAAGTATTAATTTTCTCTGAGGATTGATGTACGAATTAACAATTTTGTTGGACTTCCAAACACACGTATTGCAAAGTGTCAAGGTCTTAAGTCTTAAATGGCAGCTTAAGTCATAAGAATGCATATGAAAGATGAAATCAGTTTGGTTTATTGCTTTGTTTTTTGGTTGAAAATGACACACAAGATTTAGAAAAGATTTGCAAAGTCTTCAGGTTTTGTCAGAATTATCAGTTTAACTAATAAGAATGCATATGAAAGATGAAATAAGTGTGATTGTTGTTGTTGTTTTTTTTTTTAAATACACACAAGATTTGGAATTACAAATGCTTTTACAAAGTAGTTCAGGGTATCTGCACACAATAAAAACAGATTTTAAACTTTTAAAGACCCTTTTAAAGCCACCCTTAAGAAAATTTAAGACCAAAAGTAAGTGATTAAACTGGGGGAAACAGCTATACCCTCTCATACTTTATGTTATTTTTTTACTTGAGGCTTAATTCGGTTCTTTAAGAGCTGATATGAAAATTCATTTCACGCTTCATCCATTTTTTTTAAGGACCTCAAATAACTGATTTTAATATTTGTAATGCTTTTTAGGGCCATAAACTTTGATACTTCAATTTAAGAATTTTTAAAGATCTGCAGAAACCCTGTAGTTTATCAAAAACAATATGATGGAAATGAATGTTCTCTTAAATCTATTGGATATTATTACAATCACAAAGATTTCTTTGGGGAAAAAACAACAACAAACTCCAATTTCAAAACTCAAAGAACAACATTCCCTTTCAAAAAAGACAGAATCCAAACTTGTTTTCCCAAGGAAACAGGTCCATTAAAAGCTGTTAAGACTTGTCATTTAGACGATTCAAAGGAGAGAGTACACTAAAAATAGGTCAACAAAAGCATTTGGGAAGAGAAAAAGTCCCCCTCTGAATGTCTGCCCAAAAGCCTGGAGGTCATATCAGTAAACACGACTGAAAATGGGATGGATTACCAGGAATAACTTCGTTTGTGGAGCACCACACAAAAAACGGGGGCAAAATATGTAATTGGGCCATCAGAGATATATCATTTTCTATCGCCTGGATGGGGAGTGGAGTCGATTCTGCATGCGTCAGTTGGCAAGCGTGTATATGCAACTCCACACCAGAAAAGCTGTTTGTTAAATTGAACATCCATTCAAATTGAGCCTTCGCACTTAAAAATATTGAGGGCTTTTCCTCTCTTTTTTTTAGGGGGGGGGATCTCTCTGGGGATCTTGGGGATTACCGATTGGGATTGGAGTGGGAGGGAATGAGACAGGCTGGGATACGATTCATAACACCCCTTAAAGTAAATTATTTAACATGCATGAAACCATGACCTTGTAGTGTGTTCATACTGGAATAGGAATAACAGTTTAGAGCAAGAGTCTGCTAAGATGCTGTACAGCATATAAGCTGACCTACAAAGCAAAACTGCAGAGTGTTGATATCTTGGGGGCTAACTTATTGTTTCTGTCTGGGAATTGCCAGCAGACCAGCAGGAAGTAATTTCAAATCTCCACAACAGTTAATAATCTAAAATGTACTTCTGCTTGGTGGCCCAACAAAATAATGTAGACCAATGGGTCAAGGGACTGCATTTATATTTGATTTGATTTGTTTTGGTTGGCTTGATTTGCACAGCGCTTTTGGATCCAGTCATGGACGTACCAACATGTATTACTAAAAATAAATATTTCTTATAATCATGAAAAAATAAGAAATTTAGCTGTGGATCACTTTTTGGAAATAAAGAGATTTATCTAAAAATGATGTGTCTTCCCTTTAAATTAATTTCATGTTTTCACCCTTCTTTTGAATAAATATTGACTTTTATATACATGACCAGTATCCACTTTCAATCAAAGCAACTTTGATGCGTTTTATTGTTCTGATTTCAGAAATACACTTTGTTTTTAAATGACAAAAGAACAATGCCACAAAAACGTCTGCCACCAGAACACTTATGACTAACCACTCTGTCATACAAAGAGGCCACAGGCTGTAAATCTTGCGAGTTGCGTTACCATGGTGACTGTTGCTAGGATAACCTGGTGGAGGCAACGGACGTGGACAGAGAGCGAATGGTAAGCCTTTTAGGCTAGAAAAACAACTCCTGAATTATTGAAACGTCAGAAAGCCTCAGTTTTTTATGACTAGCAAAACTGTCTTACAACAGACCGGGGCAACAGTTGGCATGGTGACATGCCTTAGTCAGATTTAGACCTGGGGTCCTCTTTTATTACATACTTCTTAGCAATATTGGTCTGAGGCTCTTTGAGATGGACATTTTTATAATTGAAGACAACCTAGGGGGCCTATGTATTTTTTGATGTTTAAATTTAAAATGTGACAGCTTCACAATCATGTGCCACATACAATGACACGAGCTGCAGATATACAAAACTGTATTTTTTTTTCTGGAAAAAAAGTGAGTTTTTTCTTTTCGTTTTTGCATATTGTTGAGCACCTTGAGCATCACTGCATGACTGAATTGTGCGCTATATAAGAAGCCACAGATATCATTATTATTATCAAGTCCCACTGAAAATTGTAAACACATTGGACACAAATGCTGCATTAGTATTAAACTAATGGGAAAGAGTGGATTTCAAATAGGAGTTTTGCTGAAAGCAACAAACTGTGTGGGAAACAAGTCAAGAAATTTGAAACATGCTGAGTTAGAAAATTGGCAGATAATGCTAAATGCAGTGGTATCAATAATACAGGATTCATATATAGCGCTTTATCGCACCCTAGGGATGCATCAAAGCACTCAGTATTTTTTCCCTGCAATGTATGCGAAGTTACGTTTTGAATTATGAGACCTAGGGCCTATTCCTTTATAGCACCATGTAATGGTTTACAAGGTGCTGTGGCGCAATATGCTGCCGATCAGACCAGGAACCCCTTCTGTTTACGATAAGTGCACTGGGTTCTTTTAAAACACAACACACAGGACCAACGGCTTTACGTCCCATCTGAAGGATGCAGTAATATTGGTTAAGTGTCTTGCTTAAGGACACAAGCGTCACGACTGGGATTCGAACCCACACTCTGCTAATCAGAAACACCTGAGCTTGAGTCCAGTGTTCTTATTGGCTCTGCCTAATCAGTCTGTCAGCAAATAATTTCCACACGGGTTCTCTGAAGATAAACAGTTATATTCTATCAATAACACCCCCCCTTCCATTCCACAACTGCACCATCAATTCCAGCTGGAGATCTATACAATTACTCACCGACGAAAAGTCTAAATTTCTTAAGAGGAAACAAATATCTGTCTGCATCCTTTCTTTGTTTGTGTTTGTGTTCAATTGAGAGTGGTTGTCCCCCTTGGCCTTAAACATTTAATTCAATGTTTTTGTTTTTTCTTGATTAGGGCAAACTGAAGCCAGTTCAACAAAATTTTTATAAGTACAAATCTCACAACAGCCTTCCCCCCCCCTCCAGGGAGCATAAAATTGTGAACTGTTGTTTGCAAGTTGGCAGTGATGATCAAGAATTGGATATGTAGGGGAGCAGTGTGTGAGGTACGGAGGCGACAGTGTGAATACATAAATAGAATCATCTTAAGGCAGAACATCCTGAGAAACAAATTGAAATGATAGATAAGAATGAGATGAAATAAGTAATGGGTCTATAATATTCACAGTGCTTATTGGTCCAACATTTCCAACCTGGCAGACTCCCTCTCAAACGTAGAATTGCAAGTGTAATAACTTAAAGGCCAATAACTGCAATAATGCATTCACGCTACAAGTGCTTGAGGGCTCAATTTCATAGAGCTGTTTAAATTAAGTACACAAATTTACTCAGTGAAAGAACGATCCCAACCTAATACTACGCATTGTACATTAGAGACTGGTGCCACACTGACCTTTGCTTTATGAAACAGCTATATATTTCATATTGACAAAGAACACGAGGTCGGGTCTGAATTGGCGGCTACGGCTGGGGTACAGCTGGATTGCTGAGGCATCATGCGTTGAAGTATAGGACATCTTAGCTAGCAACAGTCATAGCCGTAGCCATAGCCGCCAATTCGGATATGGCCTCAAGGGCCAATTTCATAGGCCCTTGGAGGGTTAAGCAGCTCAATGAAATTGGGCCCACATGGAGAACGGACACTTACACAATGAGAGTGAAGTGGGGGGAAGGGATCAGGAGAGGGAGAACTGTGACTTACCAAGCCATACCAAAGAGCATCAGGTAGGGTCTCGTAATCTTTGGGGTTAATGTCATGCTCCATTGTGTATACCAGGAAAGAGATAGATATCAGTGCTAAGAAACCTATGTACCACGTTGTCAGCAGCTCCTATCAACATGGACAAAAGATTTGTACAAACAAACCAAGAAAATGATAAAATAAGACAATGTTTTTCCACAAGTAACCTATATATGTGCAACAAAATAATGGAGGTACATGATCCCAAAATTGCCTTCCTACAAACTGGCATGAAGGGATTGAAAATTTCAATGATATTGAAGCTCAAAATCCATCCAAAAGGACTGTCTACGATTTCATCAATGATACAAGGGTGGAAAAACTTGCACTGCAAATTGAAGAACTGCAAATAGAGAACAAGACTCTTGCAGTACTGCAGTGAGTTCAATTAGCTTGAACAGGTTGACCCCGTTGCCAGGTGTGCTCATCTGGGTTAGCCCCTGACAAGAACTAAAATGTCCTGCTGAATCACTAAAAAAATTCCGGTACGTTAATCTGGAGGTCGTTGGTTCAAGTCCCGCTCCAGTAAATTTT
>CM021539.1:13878929-13894631 GCA_010994315.2 Pisaster ochraceus | reverse complement strand
GACCCAAGATTAACTTGCTGCACAAGCAGGTTACTTGGGTCAAACATCAAAGCTACTCAAACTGAATGGGTCGACCTGGTGAAGCGAATCAAATGCACCCAAGAGAGAGTACTTGTTGTTTCTGATGTGATCAGTTTGACAAAAGGGTCAGCTGAATTGTCTGCTACTGTTAACGGTTTACAATGATGAAACAATTTATCAGACCTATAATGGTCAGATCCTGTTTCATATGGATGCAAAATCTCTCTTGAATGAATCCGTTTGACTATTCCTTAAAATCTTACATAATGTTGAAAGCTTACTTTAAACTCTGGGAAACACTTCATCCACCCTCAACCCAAGCTCAAAATCATAGTACATTGGCCTATTTTATATTGCAACTGCATGTGATAAATCTCTTCCATTGAACCCTAAAGCAACATATTTCAAAAGTTACCTGTCTGTGCGCCCAGACGACTGACCCTAGTAGTTTCCATGTGCTGCCTCGTCTGTCCACACGTACCATTCGCAGAATTTGAAGGAAGCGTAGTCCCCGGAATGCTGGCTCCATGAATTTTGCATTTCGCGTGCCGACAGCAAAGATCAACACTGATGCTAAAACAACCACAATATCTGCACAGAAATGAGATAAATTTCAACCTTTATAAGTGTGACAAAAGTTCCTCCGACACCCTCAGGTTAAAAAAAGAAAGAATACATTGCAGATAATTTCTTCAGTACCATGTCTTGGTGCAGATTAAAATGTACGCTTAAAGGCATCCAGGGCAATACTCTTTGAGTCCCTTGTTTCTGCTGCCATTGTGCCCTTGTTACACACCTATGCTCTGACTTCTTTATGTTCCCATACACCTACAAATGTATGTTCCTAATCCTAATCCTAACCCTAACCCCAAACTTAACCCTCACATTAACCCTAGCCTGTTGATCAAGAGGGTTATCGAGATATAGGTTGTCGAAACATAAGTGTGTTCTAGAACATAGAGCAGTCATCCATCAAAACATATACTTGAGTTTACTTTCGCTCAATCCCAGTGCCTCATCCAGAGGCGCTGGGATGGGCTGAGGAATACACATGCACATTGACCATTCCCTTGACTTAATAACCCTCGGCCATCTCTTCCCGTTTACAAAAGATTTGACTATAAATAATGATGCTCCATTGTTAACATCCATTGCAAATAATGTTCACTCTTAGCCTAGTAATAAAAATAAGGATCGATCTCAATATTCTTCTGACTTGTTTAAAAGTATTGTTTACATTATCCATGGAGCCTCCATGCTTTGTCATATCTTGTGTGTGCATGTTGCGATTGTGTGCATTGCACAATTGTTCCCATCATGCATTACTACATCCTGAACAAGAATTTGTACAAGCTCATCAGCCCGTCCCATTGGTCGTGGATGAGACCGGTGGGGCTGAGCGAAGAGTTTACTGAGGCAACAGACACTCTCTATATTTGGAAAATATCTCCATCATCCCGACAGAACCAATCAATATAAATAAATCTGTTGTCAATTTATTTAAAAACACAAGTTGTATTTACCGAGATTAATCTTCTACTCATCCCTCTTTTGTGTATTTAATCCCTTTTCATGTATTTGTTGAGTCTTCATGGTCTTCATGTATTGCTAGTGTTTCATTGTACACAATTCTTATTTTGGAGTGTATTTTTATGTTTAACCTTTAATGCTACTCAATAATAGAACTAGAAATAGAGCATGGAGAATGTTGAGCTCAACCACACAATGCATCCTGGGCCCAATTCCATCAGGCTGCTTAAAGGCATGCAGGGTGTACTTTTGCTAACTACTCCACAAGGTATACGATGACCATAAAAACTTACTTGGTAAAGAGCACTGGAGAGCTGTGGATACTATCAAACATTGTTAGAAACAACCCCCTTTGAAGTAATTTGTAGTTTTAGAGAAAGAGGTAATTTTGCAACAAAAAATTTGAATCTGAAAAAGGCTTCAGGCATGAAGCCTTCTCAGGCATCTGAAAGCACACAATTCTATGAAGCAAGGGTGTTTTTTTCTTTCAATAATTCCTCGCAAATTCGATGACCAATTGAGCTCAAATTGTCACAGGGTTGTTATTTGATGCATATATTGAGATACCGTCAAGTAAGGATACTGGTCTTTGATCATTACCACAAGCATACCCTGCCTTTATGCAGAAAATATTGCTTTTAAATTTCTAAGCAACAATAAACAGAATACCAATCACAGATGCTACATGTACGATGGTTTTTTAGCTGGTAATCTTTTTCGGTTAGCATAATTTTGTTGTGCATGAGCAGATCTATAAAATTGGACCCTGGTTGGACACAGTGTATTGAAGTTCAAACGCAATTCAGCATTTCGCAGAATTTTTTTTGATTGTGTTAAAAAAAACAACCCAAACAAACCAATAAATTGTTCCATCTGTTGGATTTTACTTTGGAGTCTTTTGAAAGTCAGCTCTCCAGCGTCAGAGGCAACAGCGAGAGACAGTAACAGTTGCTATAGCATATAAAACCAAAATTTATACAAATTCAAATTCAGCTTCTCAAGCGGCCCTATAATTTGTTTTGCTAGGCATTACCTTTCAAATCAACAAATGAAATGAGATTTACTATTTCAACAAGTTGAAAAACAAATCAACAAAAGAAGAGATAAAGAAAGTGGTTTGCCTTTGTGAACTCAAAATTACTCGATATTCATGACTCACTTTGGAGACTTATAGGTTTAGTGACACACAGAAGTAATCACACCACCAGAGGGGAATAAATCCTACAGTCATCACTACATCAGAATATTATACATAGGTTATTAAAGGTGTGGACATTGTTTGGTTTTTGTCAGCATAATGCTTATATACAGGCAAACTAAAAAAACAAACAAACACAATACAGGCCTGTAATTTCACAACCGAGAGGGTAAAGTCATTTGCATTTTGCACAGGGCATTTCCATTAGAAAACCTTAAAGTCTATGGGAAACCTTTGAAGGGGCACCATAAAGGCCAAGACAAGGGCAATTGAGGCCATGGCTTCTGTGTTATTCCAAGCCTGCAATAAAAGTAACCTGTGATTGTTTTTGCCGAATACAGTGTCTACTTGCTGAGAAACCAGCAAAAAACTGTAACAGGATTTTCACACGAACATCAAATCTATCCACCCTTTGTGAGCAACAGTGGGTACCAAACACATCTCTGGTCGCAGCATTCGTGAAAGGACACCAATTCTGAGAAATGATTCATGCATAAATCATTTCTCAGAATCAAATGTTTTTATTGATTTCTAATCAATGGGGGCATTTCAGACAAATTAATTTTGCAAGATGCTCACTACCATTGCCATCTTTACACTAAGCAGCTAAGTAGGCTTTTGGATAGAAATGATACACACTTTTTTGTCTTGGTCATTTACCAAACGATGGCTCTACCTTTAGCATGTGACCAGTATTGGTAATTGTTAAAGACCAGTATCCACACTTTACCCACAAGAACTAAAACAAACTTATAAATTTTAAGCTCGATTGGTCATTGGAGTCACAAGAAAATAGTGACAAAACCCAATCACTGTTTCAAACAATGGATTTTGGGACTCGCAAGATCAAAATTTATTATTGTACTCATTTCTTAAAAATTATAGCATTTCAGGCAACTTTCTTTTAAGGAATTTTTCCGCCTTGACTGTCTTTATACCATGTAAGTTACATGTAAATCTGTGAACGTAATACTTTTTCAATTTTATCAATGTTTTGAACACCCTTGAAAAACAATCATTCACACTTCAAATTATTGTCCATCATCCATTTTGCTTTATTCTGCACAACTCTACTCACCTATGGCCTTAGCCAGGTATCGAACCAAGATCACATTGGTGAGAGGCTAGCACTTAATGCACTACCCACCCGTAAATATCTTTCCATTGAAAATATCCAAAAACCTTTAAAAGTTGAGAACAAATCAGATAGTTTAGCCTCAGTTTGCCTCGAAACTAGCCTATGTACTACATGAACAGAATGTAAACTATTTTTCTGAAATGCAAGTCCTTTTTTTAAAGGTTAACCAAAGCTGTGATATAATAATATACCTTTAAACATGTATTTGATAACACATTTCGTTCGAATTATTAGGTTTCGATATTCTTTAATTGATGGTTTGGTTTCCTTCCAGGTGTAAATGTGGACAATTACTCACCGGCACTTAAGACAAAAGATAAAAATGCCATATCTACCTATTTTGATCACTGCATTTTATTGGGGAAAATGGGGTAGGTACCCAGGGAAAGTTATTTCTTAGGGGAAAGCGTCGACTACAAAGTAGAAGAAAGAAGAAGAAACAAATCGAAAAGCGGAAAGCTGAAAACGAAGTAGCTTGGGATAAGGAGGTTATATGGTTCATTGTACCTGAGTCGATCACTCCATGGCACTGAACCCTGGGGGCGACTAGCAACTCAATCACGCATGCTAGAGATGCAATCGGCCATAGGGAAAAAACAAGAAGACTTTAACTTCGTTAGACGAGAAAGAGATAGGCGAAGAAGGAGAGCTTGAGAGAACCAAGTAAAACGAAAAGAAGAAATCGCTGGGTGACAGTATACTCTGTGATGGCATTGTGGCCTGCGGGGGTGGCACTGAATCTCCACCATATAAACCTGAGATGTCATTTACCTAATCGATGTCATACCTAATATGTTAGCAGTGAAGCCCTGTGTTTACGTAAAGGGTTGAAAAACACCTGTATCTAGTAGGAAAAATGAGTAGCAACCCGCCAAAAAATGCAAGTGGTTGCCTGTCAGTTTTCCTTGGACAAAGTAAGCGAGAATTCCTCAGAGAATCGATGGGATATATGAAGTAGGGGGATCCATGATTCAATATAGCTAGAATTTCATCCCTTAAAATGTAGGGGGGGAGGGAGATGGGGTAAACCCCCGGAAAGTTATTTCACATCATGCACTTATTACTACCTCAATGCTTACACACAAGAATAGAGTTCTGACCTGGAAAGCTTTCTGTACAAGCGTGTAAACGTGTCCTTACTCAACAAGAATCCTGGGTCAAGTTTTATAGAGAAGCTTAAGCAGACAATTATGCTCAGCACTTTTCTGCTAATCAAAAATCTGTCTTTTGGCCAGTGCCAAGATACAGCGCACAAAAAGTGTTTACGTTTATTGAATTAAAACCATGGCCAAGTTTTACAGAGCTGCTTAAGCACTAAAGGTAGCTAAGCACAAACAAATTTTACTTACCATAATAAGGTTACCATCCAAAGTACTATGTAACATGTACAATCTACTTTGGCTGGTAAACTTATTCTGGTAAGCATACAAAATATAACCATGAGGTGAAATCTGGATTAACCAGAAGGCCAAGCCGAGTGAAATGGGAAAAGCCAGATTTCCCCCAGTGATTATATTCAGTGACAATGCATGAATGAAATGTACTCAATATTTGTTTCATACAAATCACACTTAGATCCTTGTCATTTGATTTTTTTTTTTTGAATAAACCAAAAATATACACAAAATCTCTGAATAAAAAAAAAAAAAACAAACAAACAAACTTCCAAACAATGACTCCATGTAGCACCAGCCCTGTGCGCCATGACACAACCTCACCCCATTTGGAAAAACGGCGGGACATGATTATTGAGGAAACGATTCGGTTACGCATCCCAAGTGTCCTATAATTATCCATATAGGATTCCTCTATTAAATTTTGGAGTGTCGCAGCGGTATGCATGGCAAAATAAAGGATGACATGTGACGAGTGGTCCAGAAATAAAAAAGATCTGTGTGTGTGGTATTTTTGTATGTTTATTTTACAGATGCAATGGTTGAAGTTTCATAGCATTGTACACTCTTCTAGATTCTTGAATTCAATTAACAAAACACAAATCCAACAGGTTACTGTATTTATGTGCTCTTGATGAAAAACAAAATCCATGGTTAAACCAATATTAAGTCTACTTTTACAACACAAGAAAAACATAAGAAAATGCCTGACTGACCATTTCAAAGTCTGTTTGGGGAGGATTTCCCAATGGAATAAAGATCTTGCGACCCAAATCCAAAGTTCCAAACAACGAAACTTGAAGAATGAGATGCACATTCAGACATCTACTGCAGAATGTTTACATAGACTAATGGGTTTGGGGCAGTGGCTGCGACACAAGGGTCTTTTACTGGGGAGACAGGTGAAAGAATGGTGAATTGTACGCATGAAAACATTTCTGTCAGAACATCAGATGGTGATGTTTTGCTCTAGAGACACATTAAAGAGACACATAAAAGAGATGCAACAACATTTACTTTTCAGATAAGTTTATCAATTCGCCATAACTATCAAGGCAAAGTATACCTTTGGTTTTTGGAACCGCTCGATTATTTTAATTCTGTATAAATGTAGACTATGCAATAAAACTATCCTGTGAAAATTTCATTTCGAAAAGTGGTAGCATTTTTCAGATATCACTGAATATCTGAAGTGGTTATGTCCACGGAGGAAGAATAATCCAACAATCTGAGAAATGTTTCTCAGACCAAATTTATTTGGATAAAGACTGATATATTTTTCCATAACCATATCACTTTGAACTGAAATGTTTCTCAAAATACTTTATGCTTTTAAAAGCTGCTGTACTTCTCACCAAGTAAGTTTTTATTGCCATTAATTTTAAGAGTAATTACCAAACTTATACCGTATTACCAAACTATGATACAAACCTTAAGAGCAAAGAATATGGCAAGTTTTTCTCAAAGCTTAAAAAACTATGAAAGAGGGAGTCACAAATCGTTCTGTGCCTGGATTATGCCTGTCTTCCATGCATTCAAAATAATATTTAAAAAAAGTTATATAAGGTTGTAATCAATCAAATGGTTCCTGACAAAATAATATGGCATCACAATTACTTTTATGTTATACTACCCCCATACATAATTTAACCTTCCTATAATGACTTATGATTGGCAGAAACCAATCAAACTTTCACGCTCCGTTTGATTGAAACTGAATTTTGCACATTAATTGCTTACGCCCTTTCTCCGGAAGCTTCCGTTACATACTCCTCCCGGGCAAATATTATGTTACAACCACATTGAAACCTCTCTCATCAAGAAACTGAATAGTTTACTTCTCAACTCCTGGAGTGTCCTGGCCGAGCAGTTAAGAACACTGGACTCAAGTTCTGGTGTTTCTGATCAGCAGAGTGTGGGTCATGGCACTTGAGCAAGATACTTTACCACAATTGCTTTGTCCTTTGGATGGGCCATTAAGCCATAGGTCCCCTGTACTAAGATTGGTAGTGCACGTTAAAGAACCCAGAGCACTTATCATGGAAGAATATAGCAAGCACCCTTGTTTACAGGTTTCCTCAGACTTGAGAGCTACAGTGATTTCATTACCAGAAATACATAATAATAACAATAATACTGAGTGTCCCTGATCTCAACAGGGGCCTCCACAGATGCCCAGTTTTCTTTATGTTTCTCTAAAAGGTAGTGTCATAGATTGGCAAAGACTCAACAAAATTAAGAACTATAAAAACTTTGTTATAGAACTACAGCTGTTGTAAACTATTTTTTTGAAATGATTCCCTTAGAGGTAATATAGTTTGGATAATTTTTCACCCCAAAACATTTGAATCTAAGAAACGACTCATGCATGAATCGGTTTTCAGATTTCTGAGGGTTGGTGTCCATTTGCAAATGCTGCGGACACAAATGCGGTTGGTGTACCACTGTCACCTCGCTCCATGCGGAAGGATTCTACGTTCTTGTGAAAAGACAGTGACAGATTTGGGCTGTTTTCTCAGCAAGTAGACACTGTATTCAGCTGAAACTTTCACAGGTGACTTTTACTGTATCGGTCTTTATAATTTTGCCTATAAATCAGCATTATGTTGGCAAAAACCAATCTATGACCCTACCTTTAAAACGATTCTCCTCATAAAATCTTAATTATTATTGCATTCAACTGTCACCCAGCTATTGACAGTGGCCACGCCGCAGACAAAATGCCAAAGCTATCATGCTAAATTGGCTCAGAGAGATGGAGATTGGTAAATGGACTTGACAGACCAAACAATAACGGCTTGGTTGGCCGTCGCCTTGCGTGCCGGGGCAATAATGGTGTTATTTTTAGGGGGGTCGGGTTAGAAAACCTTGCCAGTATTTTCATCTGCAAACTTTGAAATATTAGACCATGCGATGAATACTAAATCAAAGGGTACATTAAATTCAGTGAACCTGATTTTCTTAAAGACATGGTACGGTTAAAAATAAACATCATATGAGAAAAAACTAATAATATGAAACATAAATATATGATTAAACAAATAAATGAATAAATAAAAGAGAAAAAAACAAACCCAAAAACGAACAGAAACAAGAGGTCTTCGTACTTGAGTCAACACCTAAAAACCAAATTACCTGCATTTTTACTAAACTGTGGTACAACTACACTTCCTATGAAATTTTGTAATGTTAAAGTCTTTTGTTTACATTATTTATTCTTTTGTTTCTTTTAGAAATTGTGCTTTTGGTTTTATCTATTCATCAATAAGTCAATTAATCTGCCTACTTTTACAGTTTATGAGAGAAATTACTAAATCCTAATACAACTGTCGTCAGGCACGTAACCAGGAATTACTTCTTTTTTTGGTATAAGTTTATTTATTTATTTATTTTTTTTATTGGGGGGGTGGGAATATGAAAGAAAATTTACATCAGCACGCGTTAGTGATGCCTGTCATGTAGCGATGCAGGGGAGCATTGGGAATGTTATGGGAATGCAGGCCCAATTCAAGCCATTTGGTCTGTTTTTGATCTTATTTTTTTCGTGCAAATCCATGGTGAATGTACTAGCTGACCACATAATTTTCTTGCTAACCTGTGAAATACACTCAGCAAGGTTTCAGACTAAAATTAAACATGATGTTTTTTATCCCTACCAATCTCATAAAAAATAATACCTTTAATAAAAGCACTCCTTTATCTTGCAAGGGTTTTTGTTTTTGTTTTATGCAAAACAATAAATGGCCTGACGTTTCGACCCTAGCAGAGTGAGTCTTTTACATGTCAGGCCACTAATTAATTTTTTTGCTTTTATACCATAAGTCCTTTTGGTAGGTAAGCAGTTTGTAACAGCTAATACTATTGTTCCTTTTGTTAGTTTTATATTTGCAGATGTTACTATACTCACCTAATATGCAGAGTGGCCTCCTTATAAAGCGAAGTCTACCATAATGCCCCTGGTATCTACTTCTGCAGCCTGCAGACCATATTCTTAATGCACATTCTACTGAAAGGATGATAACAATTACTATTTCCTGAAAACAAAAAAGATAAACACAAAGAAAGTGGCATTCAAAAACAAAAGTTATATAATTTTATTTTCATCAGGGGTGGGTTTCAGGGGCACTTATCAATGATGCGGGGGTGGGCAGGGGTGGGCGCGGGTGACTTCAAGGACCTGCTTGTTTATATTTTGTATATTTTAATTGTAAAGAGAGAAACAAGGAAACAAAGGAAGGGAAGATTTTGACCCTTAAGGGACATTTAGGATGTTTTTTCAAAGAAGGAAGACCAAAAACTAAAAAGGCAAACAGGGTTGACATAATGTCATAATAACAAGCGGAATCCCACAACCAAAGGATATGAAGGCAGACTGTTCTTGTCGGCATCCTTTGACTAAAGTATTCAGCCACAATCAAAAGAGCTTTTAAGGCAACACAACCCCCAAAATGTTGTGGTGAATACACATTCAGTCATTAACCTGTTAGCTACAGATTTATCTTTAACCAAAGTTACGCTCAAATTGAAACTAACAAACCATTTCCTTTTCGGAGACACATTTAAACAGTACTGGACTAAGAGGGAGCATGGACCTACCCCAAACCACTCCTTTATGTGTGCACACTGGATCAGTGGCCTCCCAACCCCCGGGCACAATTACGAACTAATTACTGGTTGGTAATTGACATGGGAATGTGGGAACACTTTGATTAAGGGGTTGATTTGCCCAAAATTTTACACATATAAAAACACAAGTACCCGTTTCTAATACTAGATAGAACTCTTTTTTTTTGCTCTGTCTGGCCATTTTTCTTTCTTCCTGCCATTCACCTTAACTTTCCCTGTTTTGCTTAAATTTGAGAGGCAAGTGGCCTGCACCCCCCAAATGGTTTCTGTCAACAAAATCAGCGCATAAAGCTACATCTTTTATTATCATTTTGTTACTCATACTTCACATTTGTTTACTTTATGTTTACTCTAGCATGGCAAGGCAAGTCACTGATTCAATCTAATACAATGTTCATTCATCAAGAAGACAGTAATTCAGAAGATAGCGTCTGCATTTCTTAGAGGCCGTTCCCTACCAGGATTATCTTGCATTCAAGAAAGCATTAAGAACCCTCAGCTTCCCTAGTCCTTCAAAAATTAACTGGAGGATTTGGATAATTTAAGAAGTTTAATTAAACACAAGATCATACATTCAGCCACACAACTCCTCTTGGTTGATTTTGGAGGATTGTAGGAGTAGGGGTCTTACATGCACTCGTAAAGATTGGTTCAAGAGGATTGAGGAAGAATGTGGTCAGTGACATAACCGGGCGTCGGCTGGAGCCCCCCCTCTTGCCCCCCCATATGAGATTTTAAAAATGCACAAGTGAATGGTAAGATACATTCCCCTCCCCTCCCCGAAAAAATCAGATAATTAAAATAAATAAACGGATGTCTAATCACCTAAATGTACATGTGACAAAAAGTTAAAATTTGTTAATATTAGCTGTTTCCAGCAGGGAGTGTAACAGGGTTCAGGGAAAAACATGACAATAATAAGATAATTCCGAAACCACATAATGCTATTCACATACATATATATTGAGGTCAAGATGTTAAAGGACAGGACGAGCAATTTGAAGAAAGACAGCAGAATCAGTTGGGACTATATTTTTGTTGAAGTCAACATGAAAGACCCACAGGTTCAACCTGTGTTAGGTTAATGGGACCACAAAAAAACCCACACCATCTTATATCTGACAATATCTGACGCAGTTCTCTGCAATGAAGACACTGTTGCCATGATTACAGGCAGCTATTAAATGAAACACATTTATCCATTTATATACGAGGGAAGAAAACAAAAATCAATAAAGTTTCGCCAACCGTCTAATGAAGAAAAGAAAAATCAATTATTGGACACAAGATTGGGGGAAAATAGGTCACTTATCTCCAGGGGATGCCCATGAAATGAAAAATGTAAATTGAAAGGATTATGAGTTTATTGTGGTCCGCCCACGGGGGACATCAGCTCATCCCTAAATCTTCATTATTTTGATGTTTCTTCCTCCTGTAGCTCCATACAGCTTCTGCTATTTGGTTAGATTTACTGGATGAAAGAAGTTGGTTTAGCCAATTTTCTGCCCCCTCGTCAAACTCTTGAGATGTTTCATGATGGATGAACTATTACTGTGGTTTTATCCATCAAGGAGGAAGCTGGGGCCCCCCCCTCCTCCAAGAAGAAATCCAAGAAAACTAGGCTGTATAAATTTGTGTTATTTTAAAGTGTAATGTGTATCTTCCCTGTTATCCACTGTTCTTTGTAAGATTTCAGGTATATTTTTTTGCTTGTGTTTGTATGTCTGTACTTTAACATGCTTCTTAAATGAATTATCTTGGGTTAAAAGTACCTCACTTTTTGAATTTCTTTCTGGTTTTGTTTGTTTTTTGTATGGACTTGAATTAAAAGTGAGGTGAGTTTAGTATAATGCAGTCAGCAGTCTTCATTTGTATTTCTTAAAAATGGCAAAGGTGATTTAGTGTGGCGGCCTGTCCAAAGTCGTTTCTGATGATGAGGCTTTTTCTCTGGGCTTTCAAACGTCATTTGATTGTTGATCTGTCAATAAGTGCAAAGGCTTGATTGCTTTTGAGATTTGTTGTTTCGGTTAAAGTTGCTGTGATGTTTATAAAAAACACACACAAAATAATTGACCTGCACTTAAACTTACGGAAAGGGAGATTAATTAGGGGGGGGGGGAAACAAAAATAGTAGATATTGAATTTTATACGTCTTAATGTATTACCCTTTTTTTTAAAGGTCGGGCCATAGATTGGTTTTGTCGACGTAATGCTGATTTAAAGGCAAAATAATATCAAGAAAGATTCAATAAAAGTCACATGTGAAAGTTCAGTTGAATACAGTGTCAACTTGAAACAGCAAACTGTCCTGGTATTTTCATTATAATGTTGAATCCATCTATGTATATATAGCAGGTACCAACTGCATCTTTGGCTGCAGTATTCATGGACCGACACCACCCTCAAAAATCTGAGAAACGATTCATGCATGATTCGTTTCTCAGATTCAAATATGTTTTGTGTGAAAAATCACCCAAACCATATCCTTTCTCAACATAGTTATGCTATTACAAGCTACAGTGCTTCTCACCAAGTAAGCTTTTAGGCAATTTATTTTTTACCAATCTATGACCCTACCTGTAAGCTTATTTGTATTCCAAAATGATGTCCAACATTTGAAATAGGAATAAAAAAGTCTTTTCTTTCACAATCAAGGATGTTCCCCACATTTGGCAATGAGAATTCCAACCCCACATAGTCTCCCAACACTCTCCAAATATCCCCCCCAAAAAAAAATACGAAGGTCCGGTTTGGATCGAAAGCTAAGGCCATCTCCCCTACTAATTTTATATTATATAATGTAATATAAATTAATATGTACATCAAAGTAAAAAATAAAGTAAAGTACAAATTTTAAATAAATTAATAAAAACATAAATAAAATAATAAACAAACAAATACATAATAATGCTAATAAAAAATACACACAAAAATATAGTAATGAAAATATATTCAAATCAAATTAAAATAACCTTAATACAAGGAACACCAGCCTTCCTGTCTCTGCCAATACTGATTCGTTCTTTGTGTTCTGTTACAAACCATAATCCTTCTACACGAACCCTGCGGATGTCCGACACTCAAAGGATAAAGCAATCATAGTTACGTTTCTCATTCAGTCTCCGGCGCATCCGGAATTTCCGCTTAGAGGGGGCTCAAATTAATCTCTCGCAGATCCAACCATGCGAGATAAAAATCAAACTCAACTGAAACAGGTTTTTTAACAATCTGGTCATAAATAGGCCAACAAATCCTGGAGTTTTAAGCACTGATTTAGGGAATTGTCATCATCACTTTCAATGTGGATTCTGAATTTGGGCCATTTTCATTGCTGGTTTTGTTAATGTTCTCCTTCCTCATAAGAAAAACAATGATAAAAAAATTAAGTAGTCTCCCGAATTCTACTCCGTGGCAGTAGAATAAATTGCAAGTTAAGTTTTCAAGAACAAATCCACACAGCAAAGTAGATGGTGTTCCTGTATACTGAATATACATTGATACCTCACCATACAATGCCTCAAAACCATATTTGAAACAATCTATATATATACGTTTTCAGTTTTAATTGTGTCATTGCACAAACTGATGCTTGGCCTCAAAACAGTTGCCATGGTAATTTTACCTGGATAAAAAGTGTTATCTCAAACTGCCTGTCCATCTCCTCAATAACAAAAGAAAAAAGAAAAAAAAAGGGACAAACAGTTCGACCGATTGTTATGTTTTTCTTTTCCAAAGTGTCTTTTTCTTCCTTCTCCTGCTTATCAGGGATTTATCAGAGACTACTCCCATGGAATGGCGACTATACATACATGACGTAAAAGAAATACAAATCTGAAAGTGTTTGTGCGTTCGGATATCCTTTTGGGGGAAAATAGAGTTACACAAACAAGCTTGACAAACAACTTTTGTGACAGTTATTATTATGGGGATCGATAATCTACGTCATTAGTTAAATATACATTGTCAAGTGAATGACCCCTTAGGGTAATGTACACCTTTGATTTTCTGAAAGAAGAAATACATTCTAATCTTCTGCTTCAACAGAAGTAATCATAAGACCTTCACGCAGAATGAACTAAAAATACCTCTGCTTTTATAAGATGTCCAAGTAAGTCACTGTATCATACAATGGAGGTGTTCATGGTGTACAATTTCACACCTGGCAGGTTTGTGTTGTACCTTCTTGTCAATGCAAAAATGCAAAGACATGGTATCTCCAATTGCAGTTTGTTGATGTGGATTGTGTGCTTTTTATAATTATATATTATATATTTTTCTCAGAGCCATATATTATATATTTTTCTCAAAGCCAGGTTATTTACTGCCCTTTGTCTGTTTCTTAAATTGTAGCATCAGGAGATCAATCTGATAGTAATTAAGTTGACTTTTTGGGGGTAATCCTTCAGGGGTGGTACCTTATTTAAGTTTTTTGTTGTCTTAATACTGATTGTCTTTTTCATTGTACTTGAGTATCCTTACCCGTGAAATTAATAAATGAATTGAAAATGAAATAAAAATTAAAGCACACATACACATGTGGCATGCGAGTTTGAAAGTGCTCATAGTATGTTTTAATCTATCCTGGTTGTACACATAAAACTTTTTTTTAAAGTAAGCTTTCACACTGCCTCAACAATATCAAGATTTTGAGACTACCACCAGGGCCCATCTTCATAAAGCTTCTTAAGCAAACAATTCTGCTTACAAATTGTGTGCTTAGTGAAAGTTAGCAGGATACCCGTCAGAAATGATGCATGTGATATGATATTTTGGCTGGTAACCTTATTCAGGTAAGCATAATTTTGTTGCGCTGAGCTACTATTTTGTGCTTCAGTAGCTCTTTGAAACTTGGCCCAGTTCATAGTAGCTCAACACGACAACATATGCTTACCAGAACAAGGTTAGCAGCAAAAAATATCACTCCACCTGTACCATCTCACTGGTATCCTGCTTATTTTTGCTTAGCAGAAAGTGGCTCTATGAAATTGGAGCCGTCTGAGACTCAGTTTATCTTCATTTACGAATTCTCTAAGAAAGCTATACTTTATCTTTATTCAAAAATAGTATCCTTACTGATGTAAGTTCAGACCTCAGACCAAATTCACAAAAGACATAAAGACAAAACCATACGGGGTGCCCCAGATTGCAGCAGTTTTTGACGGTCATTGCACTGAATTTGGGCTCTTAAGATTTTGCATGTACATCTAGAATAACTTTTAAGTGTCATGTAAATGCTATTTTTGAGATACATTGATTTTGCACTGACAAAATGACTGCTTAAAACATATAAACATGTATCTCGCTGAAAAAGGTTTGGAATTTGTTTTTCTTCGACCAGTGACAAACCTGTTCTTTAATCATGAACACTGAATACCTGGTATGAAATTTCCTAAAGGGTTCTCCGAAATGGACAAATACATTCCTCAATCATCCAAAACAGATTACATTTCCAAACACTCCACATCGGGTATTTGAGAACACAACAACTGTGTGGACTTCTCATGATTAAAGTCAAGCCCCACTAATAACATATCTGCTAAGCTATCACATTCTCTCACAAAACAATGCACATGATATATATGCCTCAGGTGAGTTGATCCTATTACAGTTTGAATGTTTTTAGACAAGCAGCCCACATGCAGTGGCTATGTCTGTCTTTACCTTCTCTGGCTTTGGCTGATCGGCAAGAACACTAGCAAGCTAAAAGCCTTTCTATTTTACAACTGTCAAGTAATAAACCACAAGGGAAACTGACTGGGTAAATTTTCAAACAATTTGGGTTTGAACAAAGAAAA
>CM021539.1:13843646-13858527 GCA_010994315.2 Pisaster ochraceus | reverse complement strand
TTTTGTACATAAAATTATTGTATAACTTCACATAGATCTTGTCATTCAAATGGTAGAACACAAGTCACATGTCATCCTTTATTTTGCCATGCATACTGCCGCGAAACCCCAAAATGTAATATAGGAGTCCTATATTGATAAATATTAAATACAACACTTTCGATTCTTGGGAAGCGTCACAGTGTCGTTTCTAGAATATTCATTCCTGCGATTAATAATTTGTCCAAATGAGGCATAGTCGTATTAAGGCTGACAAGGCTGCTATCTATCTATCGTTATTTAGAAGTTTGAAAAAAAGTTATATAGTTTTCAGAGAGTAGGGTGGACAAGTTTCTGTTTTGAAAATTGTTCAAATGACAGATATTAAATGCATTTCGTTCGTGCGTTATCACAGAATAAACTAACTCTGTGAAATCTGGTTTCCATTTCACTTGGATTTGCCTTGTGAAATGGAACGGTCTAGATTTCACCTGTTGATTCCATTCTGTAACAATGCACTTACATGCATTCAACACTTACATAAATCTAATTTTGGTGAGAACTGAGAATGTTTTTTTTATTATTTACAAAATACAATACTTCAGTTTGCTAAACACTAAACCTGCAAATAATCATTCTATCTGACACTCGGTTGTTCATAATGGCGTCTTTGTAGTAGAGATATACCTTCTGCATTGTATTTGCTCATTGTGCAGATGTTGTATTTGAGACAACTACAAATTTATGTTGGACCTTTTCAAGAAACACAATCGCGTGGGAAGAGAAAAAGTCAATATGTAAAATGTATCATTTAGCAATTCAAGCGCGTTTTCATAAAAAATAGTGCTCGTGGCACAACAGACATATTATACTGAGCAAACAAAATTCATCTCCAAAACAAACACTGACCACCCTTTTTGAAGATTGTGTTTACATACAGACAATAAAGAATGGAACAAGAGTGTAAACGGAATATTCTGAGGTTTACGGTTCTACAGGAGGAAGGGCCCATGGTGCGAGAGGAACACCAGAGACGACCAGATGGCTGTTCTGTGCGCAGACAGTAGGTATCGCCGTTGCCGTATCGCTTTCACCCCCTGCAAGCAAACGTTTTGTCGGTTGCTTGGGTCCTGGTATTCATATCCCCGCTAGACACGATCGCTAGCTCCCGTAGGATTGAACGAACACCGGGCGACAGAGTAATATATGTCTAGCGCCTACGTGACGTGCTTGTTCATGCTACCGTTTATATGCTGCTGTTATCATAGGTAGTTCACTGTGTTTCTCAGCTAGCCTTTTTGGCATGTACTTTGGATGTATACAAATAAACTGAACAACCCTATAATAACGCAAAAGACATAAGCAAATATAGGAAAAGATAGCGCCGCTTTTTGGACAGCCATGCTATTTCTGACCTATCAGATGCAGGGTGTTGTGAATAATGTGTGAATATATGCCAAAAATCAGGTAGGCCTACTTCTCAGAAATAGTGAAATGGCATTAAAATTGAAAGCACTAAAACATCAGCATTGATATCAATGTGATTTAATGTCTTAAAACAGTCCATACATTTGGAATTACTTATCTTATAGGAACAATTACATGTACATGTAGGCACTACAGGTTGTCTAGTCTCATCTTTTTGATGAGCAAATAAACCCAGTTTTGAGTTTTGTCAGGAAGTGCCTTGTTTTAGCATGGGAGCTTCATGACGCTTCTGATTGGGTAGATCCTCTTTTGACCCAAATGGGATTCAATGTCAAATCACTGACCATTAGCATCAGGCAACCATTTGGGGTGTTCTTTCTGCCATTAAAAGGAATCAATAAGAACCAAAATAAACTGTTGACTTATTACTTGCTCCCACTCACTTTTTGGCCAGCCGTGACTCGAACTTCTCAAAACTGAAACCGCAAAACAGCACTTCTCAAGCTTGTTCAATATCTAAGAGGTAGCGTTCATATATGCAAGTATAATAAAAAACTTATTCTCAATGGTTAATGATAAGTAGGAGCTTTAAATATTACTTTAATTGCCATGTGACGAAACTACTAATATCCTTTAGTTAATATTGCAAAACTTAATTTATTGATGATCTATCAGGTTATGAATTTATTAAATAAAACTATTTAAAGGCAAAAGATACCTTTGGGTTTTGAAACCATTCAATTGTTTTAATCTTGTATACATGTACCGGTAGATATATACAATAAACCTAGCCTGTGAAGTTTCACTTCAAAAGGCAGGTCGCGTTTTTGAGATATCGCCAAAAATCTGGAGCAGTTATGTCCACGCAGGCAGAACGATCCATAACAGGAATGCACAACCTGAGAAATGTTGCTGACAGAAACGTTTCTCAGATTCAAATTTTGGGGATAAAAACTGAAATCTTCTTCCATAACCACATTATTTTGAATTTAAATGTTTCTCAAAAGCTTTGTACTATCAAAAGCTGCTGTACTTCTGACCAAGTAAGTTTTTATTGCCATTAATTTTTAGAGTGATTACCAAATGTGTACCTTCCCTTCAATAACAGTAGCGTATAGTGATTATTGCTCATCTAATTTAAAAACTCATGATTGTATCATTTGTGAAGAGGGCAAACCTTGTACAAGCTTCGGCTTCTTGTCTGACCTCCCCAAATTATTGTTAAGTTCTGTTAAAGTTTTCCCTTGTATGGAAAGAAACCTGAACCTGAACTATTTCTTGCATATCATTTACAAGTCTGGGCAACATAGCAGATAGCAACATCTTTTTAAGAAAGCTTGCTCATTCACAAACAAGAGCAAGCTTTCTTTAGGTTTATCATTAGGGGCCAGTTTCATAAAGCTGCTTTAAGCACAAAAAGTAGCTAAGCACAACAAGACCATGCTTACTAGAAAAAAGGTTACCAGCCAAAAAGCCATGTCCCATGTACAATCTGTGACTGGTATCCTGCTTTTTCATGCTTAATGAAATAGGGCCAAGGTATATAAAGCTCAAATAATGCAGACAAAAGGACGGGTGTCTTCTGCATTTCATGTACGACATGCACAAATATAAATTCTGATACACCAACAAAATAATATCAGTACAGGAATGTGTACTGGCGTAACCAGTTCACGTACAAGTAAGTACCTGAATCGGTTACCATAGCAACAGACAGTTTCCAGGCTGGGCGACAGGAATGGCCATGTGACATTTAAGAAAGAAATGCTGCCCCCGCAAGCTCTGGGCTCAAGTTTCTGCGTGGCCAAACAGTGTGTAAGGAAATCGCGAGCAAATTAATCGGGTGAGATGAGTTGAAGCGTCTGATGGGGCTTGCTTATCCAGGAATCATTGTAAGGAGAGTGTGTGGCCGTGCATCGTCGCGGCACAAAGCTTTGCGTCTCTCGCTCAGCTCTGACCACCTGTGTATAAGTAATGAGATTGATTATATTCAACCAAATACTACTCAACCCAGGAAAAGAAGAAAGATAACATGGGAAACCTCCCTAGGATTATCCTTCTCCCCAGGCAGTTTTTCTTTTTAAGTAACATTTTCTAAAGGTTTTATTCAGATCATTGTTTTTAAAGGGAAGTTACATTGGGGGATGTTCTTTTATTTCCACTTCCTGTTAATACCTTAAAATTCCAAGGAGTCGCCGGGAACTGAGACTTATTTATAGCTCAGTCTATCAAATGCTCATCAAAGACAAGGAGCAGAGGAGCACAATAAGAAGGCATCACGTCAAACTCATCATTTCAAACAGAGGAGATTACATAGAACATGTATCTTAGCTCATGATTTGGGAAACCCCACAATATGAAATGTTTCTCACCTTCCACTTTTCACTTCTGTTTTTGCTTTTTATTTTATATCTTGGAGACTTGCCTCACTCACAACAACAAGTACAAGCTAGGTCCAGCCGTATTGAATACAATTGTTTAGCTTTAAATGACATAAATAAAACAATTTTGACCCTGAACATTGTTCAAATCAGTCACTATATTAGGCATTGACACATCATTCTATGTTACATTACCATAGCTTAATCTACTTTTGTCTTGAAGATGATCGAGGTCCAATTTCAAGACTCTGCTTAATAACCAGAGAATCAACACTTACGGAAGAAGGGAATTCCACGCTTACTATAAGCGTATTTCACAGGTTAGCAGGGAATTTTTGCTTATGCGCATGCGTACTCCACATTACAAGACATTCTTCCCTTAAACTGATAGCACCGAAAGTCAGCGCTTGCCCAGCAGGCAAAGAATGGTTATCGTAAGCTCAGAGTTCGGCGGTGAGCAGAGCCATGAAATTGGGCCCAGAGATAGCACATGCAGATCAAAACGTTGAGTTTTTACAGAACCACAGCTCATATTGACCCCATGCAGATGCAGATCACACCTCCGCAAAATGTGCGTCATTCATTTCCACCATTTTGGGAGTCACTTCCTTTGAGTACATTTTGACTCTCTAAATAGTGGACAGGATAGGCGTGTCGCTGCGCATCGTGCAAGGGGGTCAGTAGAGAGATTTCTTACATATACATGGTGTTACTGCAAATCATACTAAACTGGAATCTCTACCTTCGTAGAATGTTATGTAAATAATTAGGTGCAAGAAATTTGGAGGTGTACGTGCAAGCCCTTGCCTAAAACTTGCTGCTGCTATATTTCGACCCAAAAGTGAGTCAAATGTGAGAAATCACAATCAAAATATCCAAGAAAGTGAAGACCGACCCCTGATGGTCTTCATGAACCACGTTTTCCCTTCATAATGTACAACACAAGTGCAAATTGATGGCTGAATAATTATTTGTAAATTCCAAAAGAAACAAGTGTTTAATGAAGGAAAAATCCCACTTTCTCTTTAATCTGTCAGAATCCTGAATAATGACCAATGATGGTAACACTTCGTGATATTCTGCAATGATGGCCTGGGGAATATCCGTACGCAATTTATCATGGGTCGATCTAGTTCACTGAAAACTCTGAACTGGGTATGGAGCTGCTTTGGACTTTCTGTATCTACATAGTTTCACATCAGTGCAAAAAATGTACCTCAATTTTGTTTTAATTTGGGGTTGTATGACTTCTGACTGCCTCTGAACAAAGATATTGACAAAACAGGGAGACTGCCAATGTTAGGGTTAGATAAGTTGGTAGAGCTGCAGCACTTAAATCCGGAATTGCAGGTTCAAATCCTGCTCTAGTCAATTTGTCTTCGTTCAACCCCAAATTGTATACTATTATTATCATTAATATTTTTGAGGGTTGGGGTTGGGGTAAGCAGGCAGGGACGAAGAAACAGATTTGGACTTTTTAATTGTACTTAACCAATTATTTATGATCTATATAGTTTGATGTACTGATGTACACATGCAATATGGAGCTAATGGTATGGGCTGTTACCTTCATGAGCCTACATTGACTAATTACAGCATTCACAAATGGGAAATACTTGAAATTACAATCGTTTATGATATTTCCTCCATTTTTTATGATTGGGTTACACAGACTAGTTTGAATAAAAGTATTACTTTAGCCATAGATCTTTGTACACACTAATCAATATCGTACTGTTATCAATCAATAAGCAAAATCAATACATAATCTCCTAAAAAAAAGTTTTTGTTTGCTTTTATTTTGTATTTTTAATTCTTATTTATATATTTATTTATTTATTTTTTTTGCATTTTTCTTCTTTTTTTGTAGTTTTTGTTCTGAGCGTGGGGCTCAAGCCCCTGCCTCCATTCCCACGGCTTTTGTACTTAGGAATTGAATTTCCCCCATTGAAAACTGGTAAATTCTAAACATTTTACGTCATCTACAATGTAATTACACTTTAAATTTTACTACTTGTGTTTTAAAGCTACGTCCAATGTGACAAAAAGCTACGCCTACTGTATTTATCTTTATTTCTCATAACTATTGCTATGTGGGTGGAAAGGTAGCTACAAATGTTATTTCAAGCTGTTCTTACCTGAGCTGATATTTTAATTATTGAAGGTGTCAGTACCCCTTCTCTTTTTAGCATCAAATAATTAGACTGGCTTTAAAGCTCTGTGCCATTACTGCTACTGTCTGCATGTGTAAAGAAAATGCCCTTGCCACCCAATCAAAAAGCACAAAAAACAAACCCAACAAATTGCTACAGTGTCACACTCCAGCCATCCCAGCTGTTCAAACAAACCCAGCAATCTCCCCACCAAAGAGCCTCTTGCCCCATTCCCCGATCACCATGGTTACCTAAGCATCTGCACTAAACTGTAGCCTGCCTATTAAGCCATATTAATAGCCCTTCATTGATGTTTATGTGAGTAATTTATTCGGAGAGCAAAATGGCTTTATAAACAACCATGCAGGGAAAACCTGTAGTATATTTTCCAGGAGATTTGAGGGCACCACTCAGAAACTTTGGTTAATCATCTACATTTAATGATATCCAGAGACTTGCCACAGAAACGTTTTTTTTTTAAACACAAGGGTGCACTTGAGATACGTGTACACGTAGCTGTTACTCTAACAATTAAGCGATTGCATTGTAGACACAGCTCTCTGCCTGTAAGTACTTGCGCTGGTAAAGCAAGGTTTATGCACAACTTCACTTCAAGTGCAAGTTGTCTTAAGCAATTTACAAACTGTGCACTGATCGTATAAAGGAGAAAATGGGTTAAAAAATATATATATATAAAGAAGCAAGGAAGACCAGCACAAAACCAGGTACTAGGATTTATCTTATAAATGTCCGCTTAGAGGTAGGATCATAGATGGGTTTTTGTCAATGTGATGCTGATTTAAGAGTCAAATATATGTCACTTGATGAAAGTGTTTACTTTTTTAGAAAACAGCCAAAAGCTATGATGGTATTTTCAACAAGAGCGTCAAATCTATCCAGTGAGGTGACACGGGTACCAACCCCATCTCTTGTCGCAGCATTCACAAGCGGACACCATGGAAATGTGGATCCCCAAAACTCGCCTTAAGGAGAGTTTTGGAGATTCAAATTGTTTGTTATACTTTTATTGATTTTGAATCAACGAAGGCATGTCTGACAAAAAAAATTTGCAGGATACCTCCCATCACTCTTATCACTAGTATTTTAGATAGAAATTACACCTTTTTTCGGGGTTATCACCAAAGTATGTACCTACGTTTAACATTGATTGTTTCTTTATCATTCCAATTAAATGAAAGACCTCCCTTTGGCCGGCCCTTTTTAGACCCCTCCCATTTATTTCACAAGAGGTTTGACTTTTTATATTGAAATTGTAAACTTATCTCCATTTATTATTCTTTTCTTTTTTCATCATTGATTGACTACATTTTTGTGCAAGTCTCTACAAGTAATTTATTTGTCGTCATCAATCAATGTTGAGCCAGGAATTCTTGACATATGTCCGGGTGTTTTTCCCCTGCACAACTGAAGAAACAAAAGAGCCTAGATAAAAACCAAAGCTTAATGTAAGTCAACTAAGGTGTTTTTGTACCTTGCTTGTTTAAGAACTTGCCTTGTTATTTTTCCCTCGCAAGTCTTTGGGGGGAAAATGATTAACACTGCGGACCGCAGCTAAAATCACCCATCGTAGTGTATAAATAAATAACAACATTTAAACAAACTCATGCTCCAAAAACTTTCCATTTGACACTTGTGGTGGCAGATGACACATAATTATCCTAGGTTCTCGTTGAGGTGTTTAATTTCCAAATGATGGAGCGAGGCAAGAGTTTTTCCCACTGGATTTGCCAAAAATAAGTCTTGACAAGCACTGCAAAAACATATGTGGCGGGGGGGGGGGGGGGGGGGGGGGGGGGGACGACACATTGAAATTAAGATCAACTGATTAAATTCTTGCATCAGGATGACTGAAACTCAAGATTTTTGAACAATTGATTACATTTCTGTTCCTTGTTGACCCGATCCTTTTAGAGTTATGAATTTTAGAAATACCTTCTGAGAATGTTTGCTATTTTGTCTTTTCGTAATTGAAGAAGCCACTAATTGCAAGGGTGAAGAACAAGAGCAGAGGCTACTGCTGTCTCAAGTTTTCAAACCTGGCTCAACGTTTTATTATGAACCTTAACAGCACTATGAAATCTGGATCTTGTAATTTTGGCTGGTGGGGTTAGTTTGTATTAAGTTGGTTAAATCAGCTTTCTATAACAGGTTTGCCCCAAAAGTAGTTTCTAGTGTTTGACTAAACACATGTATTTAAAGGTAAGGGCTTACTTTTGTAATGACCCCTGAGAAGACATTTTTATCTGAAAGCCTACTTGGTATAAAGGTGGTACTGTTACTTTGTATTAGTAAGCATCCTGTGAAATTATTTCGTCTGAAGTGCCCCTGTTGATTAGAAATCAATAAAAATATGTCAAACAAATTTGAATCACTAAAGATTGCTATTGGAAATTTTTGTGGTGTCTGTTTGGATGCAGCCCTCACACAAAAAACTTTAGGTAAGTTTTGCTTGGCGAAGAAGTGGGCCTGGAGGCCTTAATCTTTTGTATAAATAGGCCTAATACAGAGTACAGCTTAAAGAAAGACTCCTAGGGTGCCTTATGGTGACCTTGACCAGAAACATGTTAGAGATTGGAGATAGGTCTTAACCAGCTGTTTAAAACCCGTTGGTTTTATGGCGGTGTTACAAAGGACTGAGCTGAAGGCCACAGCCACGGCCCTGCAAGGTTTTAAACGGGCCGGTTAAGACCGAGTCACTACTCTTTTATTCCCATTCATAAATGCTCTTTTTTTGTAAAAAAAAGCGTAATAATGTTGGAAAATCTGTAAAACTTTCTGTGATTCTTTCCGCGTCCCTCGGGCTCCGTTTGCAGTCAAACTGCATGCGATGATCAATGGTTGTGCGTACGCCTGCGTATTTTAGATTGAGTACCAGTATGTATTGATTGCGTATGCGTAAATTAGTGCCTGTGTGAGCTAGCATGCCATGCGTATGTTTAAACACTTCTCCCCATGTTTGTATTGCACATTTAAAACATGGCCACATGATCTCATCGCGACCAATCCGAAGGAATAAACTGTTCCGGGTATTTATGAATATTGGTTAAATGTTTTTTTTTATACAGGATTGGTAAGGATACAAAAAATCACTGTTTATTTTCAGTCTGAAACCTTACTGATTATGAAGTCCCGATGCTGGAACCATTATTTCCGCTGTGAAATATTTTCTCCTGAACTGAAGTCATATTTGAAAAAACTGCATCTAGCCTAAACACCAAACAAACAAAAACTACAACAAATTAAGAATAAGTGTTTACATGTTAAAAATTGTGCATGGTTTTCCAGTCTTTTCTCCTGACTCACACAACCGATTAAGCCCAAATTTTCACAGGTTTGTTGTTTCATGTATATGGTTGATCACACAAAACGACAGCACCGTAAACTGCAACTATTTTGTCAGCTGTACCAATCCCTTAAGCGTTTCCGCATGTTCGGTTCAACCCCGATGATGCAGCTACTCCGACCACTGCCTGTAACTGGGTTGTTGGCTTTTTAAGGCTTGGTATCAAGATAGCGAGTTCAACAATCTTACGAAAAATGTTGAAAGAACTATTCTAAAAATGACAAACCTTGAGTCAAATAAATCCAATAATGTTGATAAAGACTATTATTGAACAATAAAATGAGGGCAGCATATTTTGAGAACATTAATTTTCAAGAGATGTACCGGTACCTACGTCATGAACTGTTTTTGGTTACCGATCCATTTTCGTAGCTCTTGGAAACTGTTTAGGACAGTGAATTTTATGTCAAAAATGTGTTTCTAGTCAGGGTGCTCACAACATGTCCTTATACTCAAAATTGGGTTGAGCAGGTTACTGCCCCCGCTTCTTTTGACAAAAAACAAAACAAAACAAAAACAAAAAACAAACAAACAGACAAACACCCCCAACAAACAAACTAGTTTGTGGGTGAAAGCCATAAAATGAAACATCCTCTAGGATGGGGGGGGGGGTCTGAGAGCAGCCCAAGTTGAACATTTCTAGCAGTGTACCCATCAGTATTTCAGTGGTAACTTTCAACATTGTTTTTCTCTGAGAAAATATTATTGGTTAATTTATAACCTAAACACTTATACTTGTGTGACAATAAAGTACTGGTACCCATCATTACTGGACGTGTGCCATGTAAATAAACAGACACATACAAAACTTGTACAGATAGACCTAAAACAAGCCCAAAACAGCGCCCTCGCTGAGGTAAATTAAGACCTTGTTGGCTGTGCTTTGGGAACATGTGGGCCTGTTTCCATTATTTGACCTAAATGGCGGCCAATGTAAGCGGTCTGTATAACATGTGTACCTGTTTTCATTATTTGACCTGAGTGATGGCGGTCAATATAAACAATTAAAAGAAATAAGAAGAAATAAATTAATAATAATAAAAAAATAAAAATAAAAAAAAACACAAATACAAATTCTTTGAATTGCAGCCATAAGCACCGTTCCTGCCTCTACAGCTTTACTTTCCAGAGATGTTTACAATCCATAACCCTCTTTAATCCTTATTCCTCTCTCTTCATAAGATGATGATGGTGGCAGTCATTCAGAGCATTTGCCCCTTCAAGCAATATCTCTTCTCTCCTCTCCCTGGCCATCCCGAGGGATAGCAGATAGATTTTAATGGAGAACTTGTTGATGTCTTGGAGTATATTTTTTTGTTTTGTTCTATAATACTGTAGTGTTGCTGGCAGATAGAAGGAGAATACCCATTATGGCTGGTACTGATTGATCAATATGTATGGTTGGTCTATTTCCAACTGGATAAAGCCACTGAGCTCGCTACTGCTTAGCAGAAAGCAATCACCAGCAAAAATGCAATGACACGGTAAAAAGTCATAAGCAATTAATGTGTAAAGTTGCATTTCCCGAAAACAGGGTTTGAAAGTTTGATCGTTGTTCTGCTACTTCGTAAGTCGTCATAGGAAAGTCAAATTCAAGGGGAATGGAAAAGCACAACTTGAGAGTAAATCTTAAGCAACAAACATATACCAGTGATTTACTTCTTTGAAGTTAAATTGTGTACAACCTTCTCTTGATTAAAACGGTTATATTCTAATGTGCCCTGCCAAGTAGAGGCTTTCTGGCGGCACCCGACGATTTGTCTTGAGGTTACAATTCAAAATGCCACCCCATAATATGTAAATGCTACACTATTTGCTTTAAATATGTAGAGTGAAAAAGCTCTTGTGAAAGTGGTTGCTGTGCTGGTTGTTTGGGAAAAACTCTAAGGACTGATGGAAATTAGATTAAGTGATGAAATTGCTTTTTCATGAATAATTAGATACTGCTGATGATATTTGCTTGGGATGAGTTGTGTTGGTCGGAACGATGGGATTTCATTGAACCGTATTTTTCTCCATTGGGAGATTGGCTTACAGAATTTATCATTATCCAGGAAGGAAAGAAGACAAGAAATAAGGTCAGGTGAAGAGTTGGAAGATGAAGATGAAGATGATGGACAGTGATAAGACTCAAGTCTTAATCTTACATGCACCAAGATGATTGAGGTCAACATATTCTTCAAAACCTCCTAAACGCTTCACATTTAAAAGGAAAAAAAAGGTAGAATATAGAGTAGTATATAACCGCTTATCAAAATTAAAGGTAGAGTCATAGACTGGTTTTTGTCAATGTAATGCTGATTTATAGGCAACATTAGAAAGATGCAATAAAAGTTACACGTGAAAATTTCAGCTAAATAGTGTCTACTAGTTGAGAAAACAGCAAAAAACTGTCATTTTTTTTTCACAAGAAGTTGAATCCAACCACATTTTAGCGAGGTGACAGAGGGTACCAACTGCATCTCTGGCTGCAGCATTCGCGAACGGACATCAGCCTTTTGAAATCTGAGACACAATTTTTCTCAGACTCAGTTCATAGTATCAACAGCTGCAGGACTTCTTACCAAGTAAGTTTTTATGGTCATTAACTTTTGGAGCATGTTCCAATCTATGACCCAACATTTAAGGACCCATTAAAACAAAATAAAAATATATTAAAAACGAGTAAATGATAAGTAATTTATTTGCGGAATCTTTCAAATTCTTTTAAAAAAGCAGCTGGTTTGAAAAGGATGTCTGTCCTTAACTCTTTCTTCAATAAGTCAGAAAACACTGAACACTTCCATTAAGTAAGTTAATTTCAGTCTCCAGAAATGTACCTTGTATATATATTTTTTCTTTGTTCATCAACCCCAAATTATTAATAATTTACTGTCAGGTTCCCTTGTGGTTTATTACTTGATATTTGAAATTAAAATTTGCATCAAGGTGATCCCTCTGCTTCCCAGGTTGTATCATAAACTTGGGTGTGATCCCTGGCTACATGGCAGTTAAAGGTTGAACTACTTCTGATTGGCACCCTTGAACAAAAATATTGACAAAATAGGGAGACCGCCAACATTAGGGCTCAATAGCTCAGTTGGTAGAGCTCCAGCATGTTAATCTGGAGGTTGCTTGTTCAAGTCCCGCTCTACCCATTTTTTCTTAATTCAATGCAAAATTATACTTTTTATTCATAAAGGATATCTTGAACGTGAGTATAAGGGTCTGGAGTCACTTCAAGGGTAAACTTTTTCAAGCAAGCAAGAAAGACTTTTCCACGATGTTACCTAAGCCTATCTAGATTACATTTCCACCATGTAAAGTTTTACAAAACTAATTAGGTCACACAATCTTTCAGGTGTATGATTTGATAAAGAACTTGCAAATTAAATTTCAAAACAGACTCCAACCCCCGGATAAAAAGTACATGTTCTTGATGAGGTAAATTAGAGGAAGGAGCTGCGAAAATATCATCAAGTTAATCCAAGTGTCAATAAAATGACATTAATGCATTTTTAATCACATCATCCCCCTCCTGCCCCAGTTTTTTCCCCGTACACCATATCATCACCCTTCCCAGCTCAACATGGACCCTGCATAATTCACAACTCCGCAAATGTCTGTATTGATCCGAAGGGGTGGAAGTGAATGAAATATATAACACTTCATGTCGACAACTATGCTCACGTCACATTAGCCCGCCGCTGTTGAGTTTTCCGCAAATTTTCACAGCATCGTCACCGGCAACATCGATTGTGAGTATTTCACACGAGCGAGGTGTTATGCACACCTTGTACAAAAGGGAACAAATGCATTTTGGCATTAAGTCGGCAAATAAAAAAATATGAAAAAATACTGCAGCCGAAAAGCTACTTACAACACTCGACTGACTAGGAGTCCACAAATAGTTAAATTATTGATGTTGCATGCATAATATGTGGTGAGAGCTGTAATCCATTAGAAGCAGTTAAGTGTTGACCATGACAGAATGTACAGTCAAGTTATTGATTCTGCATATGGCATTATGACTACTGCCACCAAACATCTGAAGGCAAAACTCTGCAGAGTTTTTTCATTTGTTTTTTCCTTTCCTCCTAACATCAGCTTCGGAATTTCTATGATTGGAATTGATTACCGAGCCCTCAGAGAAGGAAGCTCTCTTGACCAAAGTTATACATGTATCGATTTGCAGCTAGTACTTTATACAAATGTGAAGTGGATCTGTGAGTGGCAAGGGTGCGGGAGATATCACATGGAAAATACTTGAGATTGATATTTCATCAGGTTCAAAATTAAATGTTACCGGACATAACCTCTACAACTTTAGTCAAAGGGCTGATTTGGTGACTAGATTTGGTTACCTATTGACTCCAGTCATTAAACTTATACTATAGGCCCCTGACGTCGTATCATTAACTGTGGTTTAAAACCCTTTTCACACTACCAAGCCAATTCCAAGGAAATAAAACCCAGGAAATTACTGGGGATTTTTAACCCCACTGCCACCCTGTGTTGGTTTTACACTTGATGCGGTTTTCCTGGGGAAAGTACACACTCAAAATGCTAACCACATGTGGGTTATCTGGCTCAACCAACAGGGGTAGGTAATACCCAGGAGTAAGCAAGGATTAGCAACTTAAGTGTGGAAAGATCAAAATTTCTCTCACAGGATTTTCCAGGGAATTTGACTTGACTTGACTTAATTGACGCAAGTGAAACTTGACTTATGACTTGTCCATAAGCGATTGAGACTTCTCCACTTACTAACAGTTTGGCACAAATTACTGTTATGGATAATTATGGAAGTCATTTGCCTGAATCAGACAGACATGGGAAATTTTCTATCACGAAACTTTAAGTAAACTTCCAATAATACAAGGGTCAACAATGAACCTTACTACAAGGTTGGCTGCCTTGGAGTGACAACCAATATTCTTATATCCAATCCAACCTCAGGGCCCAATTTCATAGAGCTGCTTAAGCAAAGGAGTAGACTACCAGTCATAAATTGCACATATGACATAGTATTTTGGCTGGTAACATTTTGGTGAGCATAATTGTTTTGTGCTTAGCTACTTTTTGTGCTTAAGCTCTAAAAACTTGGGCCCTCTGCCCAACTTTGAAGAAATCCTTATCAGAAGCAGAAAATTTGCTTAATCATTTTCTGCTTAGCAAAACTAAAGCAGAAAACCAGTCAAAGATGGTACATGTGAAGTAATTTTGCTTTTAACCTTACTCAGGTAAGGACAATTGTTTTTGTACTGATTTTGTTGGTTTTGTTTATTTATCATAATAATTTGTTTTTGCTTTTAAGCAGATCTGTGGAATTGCACTTAAACAAGTGTATTTTAAAAGGACTTACAATTGTTGTACAATGTGGACATTATGTAATAAGTTTTCTTAAGTGACAGGCTTCTCCCCATGCATGAGCTAGCCAATCAGGCCATTACGTACAAATTGCCGATTGATATTTATTTATGTGCAATAAGTGTTTTTTAAATCTACAAACATCTTCTTATAGTTGTGCCATCCGTCTTCTACATATGTTACATTAGACCCATAGTTGAGTATGCTTGCCAAGTCTGGCATAGTTC